>BQNB010028332.1:0-43779 GCA_026074375.1 Tanacetum coccineum | reverse complement strand
CCAGCTTCTCCAAGCATATGACCGGAGATCGCTCTCAGCTCACCAATTTCGTCCATAAATTTTTGGGTACGGTAAAATTCAGAAATGATCACGTGGAAAAGATATTGGGATATGGTGATTATCAGATTGGGAATGTTACGATCTCAAGGGTTTACTATGTGAAAGGACTTGGACATAACTTATTCTCCGTTGGGCAATTCTGTGATTCGAACATTGAAGTTGCTTTTTGTCAACACACCTGCTTCATTTGGAATCTAAAAGGTGTTGATCTATTAACTGGATCTTGAGGCAACAATCTGTATACACTATCTCTTAGAGATATGATGGCATCCTCTCCTATATGTCTCTTGTCAAAGGCTTCAAAGACTATCTCCTATATGTCTCTTGTCACTCTCAAAAATATATATAATATAATATATAATACGTATATTAAACCGGGTAAGTATGATCACCCGAGTCGTTATCCCCAATGACTAGTGAAATTGAAACACCGTTTAGATTACTAACTAATTTATTATATAAAAAAGTTTGGATCCTGATTTGAATGAAGGACAGCGGCGGCAAAAACTTGATGGTATTAGTTTTATACACGTAAAATATATATAAAATATAACCTTAAGAGTAATTAAGAAAATTACCAAGTTACCCTTGATAAAATTCTCTCTTAAAAATATATAATATAAAATACGTATATTAAACCGGGTAAATATGATCACCCGGGTCGTTATCCCCAATGACTAGTGAAATTGAAACCACGTTTAGGTTTGGATCCTGATTTGAATGAAGCAAAGATATTTTTTGATAACCTATATCTAAAAAAAACAATTAAAATTTAATTAAAACGCGAAATGGGATACTAAAACTAAGGCCAAAAACCTAAATTCTACAAAATTAAACCTAATTTTTATTTTTCTTTTCAAATGTATTCTAATTGACTAAAAACGAAGTTTAAAAAAAACTAGAACGAAAACGGAGCTAAAACGAGAGTTAAAATTAAAAACAAAATTACAGAAAATAGCTTAAGCTATAACAAACCTAGGAAAAATAAGCCCGAAGTCGTAGCTTATAAAATAAGCTACGAAATAAGCTTAACAGCTAATTTGGCTTATAAAGCCAAAAGATGTATAAGGTTTTAATGAAAGGAGATGTAAACGGATGAGCTATTGAAGCAAGATGGTTAAGGCATTGGGTCTATAACATGAAGGTCGTGGGTTCGAGGCAGGCACACCCTACTTTTTGCACTTTTTTAATTTTTTTACTTTTTTGAAAAACTAAATACTAAGATTTATAGAAGACACTAAAATAAGCTATTTTAATAAAAGGACCTTAAGCTGAAACTAAGTAATAAGCCCTAAAACAGCTTATTTATAAGCTGTTACAGTAAGTAAGCTTTTGGGCTTAATTTCACTTAAAAGCTTGTAACAAGATCAAATTAAGCTCAAAATGGAAAAGGAAAAGAGTTATAGGAAGCTTATGATGAGCTTAATCTATAAATGCAAAGAAAACTAAGCTAGAAGTACTTTTAAACTAATGAACTTAAGCATGAAACAAGCAAACTCAGGAAATAAGCAAGTAACTCAAATTCTAAATAAGCTAAAAACTTTTAAAAAACTAAACTAGACTCTAAAACTTAAAGGACTTATTAAACTACTTATAATCTATCTATATAAGCT
Source organism: Tanacetum coccineum (assembly GCA_026074375.1). Lineage (NCBI taxonomy): Eukaryota > Viridiplantae > Streptophyta > Magnoliopsida > Asterales > Asteraceae > Tanacetum > Tanacetum coccineum. Next base: position 42,106 of record BQNB010028332.1, on the reverse strand, counting down.
ATAAAATCTAGACTCATTAGCTAAATTAACAAATTAAGATTCTACTTAAGTTCCTACTGTTTTTGATGTTTTCAGGCTTTTTTATGACTTATGACAGCAAAATAAGCTAAGACAATAAGCTAGAAAACAAAATTAAAGACTTAAACTATATTAAGCTATAGCTAATCTAAGTCCTACTTGAATCTAAGCTCCTAAATCCTACTTAAACTTAACTAAAAGCTAGGTTAAAAGTGACAGTACTAACTTTAAGTTAGTATTGTCACACTTTGCACAAATATGAACTAAGAGTGCAGGTTACCAAAAGGGTAATCCTGCACTTAAACTCACTCAAGTTGAGTGTTAGAACATAAAACAAGCACTAACCAAGCCTTAGTTGGCTTGGTTCAATAATTTGCACAAATTATTGCTATGAAAAATGCCTTGGTGCTAGAACACAAATTTTAACTCCTAACTTGATCAAATTTAACATCTAACTTTTGAAAACTCATCTTTTACTAATCTCTAATGATTTAACAACTGACTCAAGTAAAAAACCAAGGCTCACTTTGACTATTTGAGGTCAAAGTGAGTTATGCCAAACACTCCTTTATATACTTGGCAGTTTTGAAAAAATCTTTTAAAATGAAATCTACTAATTAAATCCTTAATACCAGATGTTTAACAGATTATAACCACCTTAAATAACATAATCTAACTACTGAATTAAGCTAGAATGCAGGTTCTAAGAAATTTCACTAATATTTTTTTAGTTTTTATGGATTATTAAGACAACTATGAAAAACTAAGATCTAATATGATAAGACTAAAAACAGATGGAGATTAATGATTAATAAGCACAAGTAGAGAGAATTAAGCACTAATAAGCTAGTTGAATAAGCAAATAAGCAGTTTTACTCTAATAGGCAGTTAAAGCTAAATAAGTAAAGAGACAAAGAATCTAAGAGGAAACTTACTTTAAACTTCAGCTAAACAGAAGCTAATTCTCAAATAACAGCTACAAGCTCTAGCTTATTCATGTGAATAAGCTAGTGTAAATCCTTGGGAGTCCATCCATTGCTAACTCCCCTTCCTTAAGCTTTCCACTTCTTAAGCAAAGGTAATATATAGATTTAGAGCTGATTTTAAGGCTTAGGTATGATTTAGATTTAATTCAGCTCCATAATAAGCTTATAGACTTATTAGAGCTTATTAAGGCTAATTGACAAATTTGCTTATTGAGAGAGCTTATGACTTTAAATGAGAGCTTAAAAATGAGATTTAAAATTCTAAAAACTGAATTTCATTAATTAAAGAAACTGATTACATTACTTAAAAAGGAAATACAAATCATTTAAGTAAAAATACGAAATTAAGCTAAACTAAAAATTACTAAAAACCTCGATCGTGTGTGTGTGAGAAGTGAGGCCTATTTATAAGTGTTTGGTGAAGCTTCCAGACCCTCTTGCCTTGCTCTCCAATCCTTTAATCCGTACCCTTGATTCTTCTAATCATTGCCAAATGATTTTGAGCCGTTTGATCATTTTGTGTGTATCTAAGGATCGCCAGCGTGTCATTCCCTTGATGTGACAGTGTGTTAGTTGTGTGAGTGATCCAAGAGCAAATCCCACTTAACTTTGTGCTTTTCTTGCTCTAACGTGTCCTTAGAGCTTGAGTGACCAATGATTTCCTCTTGATTAGACTAATTTGTCCTTGCCATTGTGTTTAGGAGCTCATGAATTGACTAACAAACCCTTTAATTCTTATTTGCCTTTTATTTTACCTTAGATGGTGAAACAGGGAAGAAAGGTGAATAGTAACACCTTTCGCGCCATTTTTTGACAGTTAAAAACTGTTATGACTTTTGAATTTTACAAAAATGTTCTTTTTCTTCTTTTCTCGTTTATAAAAGGATTTAGGAAATTGCAAGTTTGGCCCTTGTGGTTGTTATAAAAGGGAAGTGGGCTAGGATTTGGGTTTATTAGATCCGGGTATAGCCCATTTGGGTTTTTAAGGCCCATTAAGAGGAAAAGGGATATTTTTGGACTTTGTTGACTTTTATTGACCATGATTGACTATCTTTGACTGAGGCTTGACATTTCTGGCTTCGGCTTTGATCCTTTGGCTTCTTTTTGTACTCTTCTGATTCTCGTGTCCGTGCTTGCCTGTTTTTGACTGTTTTCTTGTGATTTTTGACTTATCCATACCTGCACACACAAAACACAAATACAAGCATATTTTTGCCATTTTTGGTTTGTTTTGGGTTTAATTGGGTTATTTTAGGTATGAATAGATATGTGTATTTTACACTTATCAATTACTCTCGATTTACATGGGTAAAGTGCTTAAAGTCAAAAGATGAAGCTCTAGATTTCATAATCTAGTTTCTCACGATGATCCAAGTACGACTTAAAGTACCTGTTCGACGAATCAGAACAGATAATAGAACTGATTTTGTTAATTAAACTCTGCGTGAATATTATGAGAAGGTTGGCATCTCTCATGAAACATATGTTGCTCGCTTTCCACAGCAAAATGGTGTCGTTGAAAGACGTAATCGTATGCTAATTGAAGCTGCCCGCACAATGTTGATTTATGCAAAAGCTCTGTTATTTTTATGGGCAACAGTAGTTGCTATCGCATGTTACACCCAAAATCGTTCCATCATACGTCTTCGTCACGACAAAACACCATATGAGCTTTTACATGACAAACTTCCCGACTTATCATTCTTCCATGTATTTGGTTCACTTTGTTATCTAATAAATGATAGCGAGAACTTCGAAAAGTTACAACCGAAAGCTGATACTGGTATTTTCATTGCGTATGCACCTACAAAGAAAGCATTTCGAATTTACAACCGACGTACCCGATGAATCATTAAAACAATTAATGTAGATTTTGATGAGCTGACTATGATGCCTTCTGAACATAACAATTCAGGACCCGCACTTCATGAAATGACTCCTGCAACAATCAGTTCAGGACTCGTGCCAAACCATCCCCCTTCAACACCATTTATACCACCTTCAAGAACTGATTAGGATCTTTTGTTTCAAGCACCATTTGATGAATGAATCAACCCTCCATCAGGTGTTGATCGCCCAGCCCCTAAAGTTATTGGTCCAATTGCTAAAGTAGTAGCTCCAAAACCCGCTGCATCAACCGGTTTACCTTCCTCAACAACTGTTGACCAAGATGCATCATCATATAGTAACTCACAAACAACACCCGAAACTCAATCTCCTGTTATTTCTAATGATGTTGAAGAAGAGAATCATGACTTAAATGTTGCACACATGAATAACATTCTATTCTTTGGCATTCTAATTCCAAAAAAATGTTTCTGGAGTATCTTCTTCTTCGGAAGTTATTCCTACTATTGTTCACACTGATACTCCTAACTCAGAACACGTTAGTAAATGGACCAAGGATCATCCTTTAGACAACATCATTGGTGAATTCAAAAGACCTGTTTCCATAAGACTCCAACTCTATGAACAAGCTTTATTTTGTTACTATGATGCTTTTCTTTCATTAGTTGAACCCAAGACTTATAAAGACGCATTAACTCAATCATGTTGGATTAAAGCAATGCAAGTGGAGCTAAATGAATTTGAACGTCTTAAATCTGGGAACTCGTTCCTCGTCCAGATAAAGTGATGGCCATTACTTTAAAATGGATTTATAAGGTGAAACTTGATGAAATGGGAGGAATTCTAAAAAACAAGGCTCGATTGGTGGCTCGTGGTTACCGTCAAGAAGAGGGAATTTATTTTGAGGAATCTTTTGCTCCAGTGGCTAGACATGATGCTATTTAAATTTTCCTCGCATATGCTGCTCACATAAATATGCTCATCTACCAAATGGATGCAAAGACGACATTCTTGAACGACATTTTGCGCGAAGAAGTGTATGTCAGCAAATCGGATGGGTTTGTGGATCAAGACAATCCGAATCATGTGTACACGCTTAAGAAGGCTCTCTATGGGTTGAAACCAGCTCCTCGCGCGTGGTACGATCTACTGTCGAAGTTTCTACTCTCTCAGGTTTTCTCTAAAGGAACAGTGGATCCCATATTGTTCATCAGAAGACAAGGCAAAGATATTCTCCTTGTACAAATCTATGTTGATGATATAATCTTTGCATCTACTACACCTGAACTATGTGACCAATTTTCAAAAATAATGTGTTCAAAGTTTAAGATGTCGATGATGGGCAAAATATCATTTTTTTCTAGGACTACAGATTTTACAAAGTCCTAGAGACATCTTCTTAAACCAATCTAAATATGCTCTAGAATCTTTAAAAAAAATATGGTATGGAATCTTGTGACCCCGTAGATACTCCTATGGTAGAGAAATCCAATCTAGATGAAGATCCATAAGGGAAAGCCGTTGACCCTACACACTATCGTGGAATGGTTAGCATCCTTATGTATCTCACAGCTAGTAGACCAGACCTTACATTTGCTGTATGCATGTGTGTCCGGTATCAGGTAAATCCTACCGAAAAGCACTTACATGCTGTAAAAACAATCTTTAAATACCTACGAGGAACTGTTAATAGGGGACTCTGGTATCCAAAGAATTCTTCTATTGCTCTAACAGCTTATGCAAACGCCGATTATGCGGGTTGCCAAGATACTAAACAAAGTACATCTAGAAGTATGCATTTATTGGGATACATACTTGTTAGCTGGTCATCAAAAAGGCAGAAAAGCATTGCGATATCCAGTACGGAAGCTGGATATATTGCCTTGTCTGGTTGTTGTGCTCAATTCCTTTGGATGAGATCAAAACTTACCGACTATGACCTTGGATTCAATAAAATTCCAATGTACTGTGATAACAAAAGCGTTATTGCCTTATGCTGCAACAGTGTTCAACATTCTCGATCAAAACATATTGAAATCAGATTCCACTTCATAAAAGAGTAAGTTAAGAACGGAGTAGTAGAGCTTTACTTTGTCAATACAGAATATCAGCTGTCGGACATCTTCACTAAAGCCTTTGGCAGATAAAGAATTGAATTTCTCATCAACAAGCTGGGAATGCGAAGTTTTACGCTGGAAACCCTGAAACGATTGGCAGATGAAGCTGACGAATAGTGGTGGTACCTATTCAAATATCCTGTATAATATGTATATATATTAAAAACCGGAAAAACCAAAAATATTTTTCATTTTATAAAACTTTTACAAAAACAAAATACAAAAATATAAAATCTTTTAAACCAAAGAAAAAATTAAAAAATGAGAAAAATATAAAAAGAGGTAAAAATGGCATGTCTTCTAAAAATCAATAACATTTACGGTCTTAGAAATGTCATTTAATAATGATACGAGGCTGTAAATAAAGTTCGAGCAGAAGTTCCAATGTTTTCAAAACATCCCAAAAATGGCGTGCTATTATTTCAGATAGCAACCCGATCATCATCTTCAAGGCAAGTATTTCTAAAAGAAAACTTGACCTCATAACGGGAATTTATTCTCGGGCATGGTCTACTTTATGACCATGCAAAGGTTTGTGGTTACCTGCATCACAACCCGTGCTTCCTATATTCCATAAGTGTACGTGTCAGTGCGCTTATGTGCTTAAAATAAGAGAAATCTTATTTTTATCAGTAAAAAGTTGTCTTCACAATGAATCAGTGTTTTCAGTAATCACAAAAAGATTTTTCAAAGACAATTCGACCACTCAAACAATGACAACAACTCTTTAAATAGAAAATGGGTCATTATTTAAGGGGGAGAAATTTTCATCAAATAATCTTTTAAAACGGTCTTTCAAATTAAGTCACGGAATAAGCGGATAAAGTTTATAATAATGACGGATCACAATTTAAGGGGAGTTAATGGATTTTAACTACACAAGCTTTAGATGTCATTTGTTTCAAACTTTAGGGACTTATTTGAAATATGAAACCTGGTGAGTATAGGCTTTAAATGACATTCGATCAATATTACCAACATCTCATAGTCGTAAAAGACTTAGGATTGTTTGGAAATAATCAACTAGTTTTAATAGCCTTGAAGTTGATTCTCACGGGATAGATCTAAGCTTAGTTATACCTCAAACATGATCTCAAGTATGTGTGCGTACAAGATTTTGCTGATTTCGAGGTGTCAAAACCAGCGAGGGGGAAGGAGTAGATCTATACTTGATAAAGTCCATGGCCTTCTTTTGAAGTTACCTTCTTTAAATTTTAGGCCTTTCTTTGTTTCTTTCGGGTGCACTATTTCAATCACATGGTGGAAAAGACATCTCATCATTAGTCAGTATGCATCATTTGAGTCCCCAGGGGGAAGTGTTGGGAGTATAATTATTTAAAATGTGAGAAGAGCTCTGTCTGATTTAATTAATGTTTTGACCGACCGGTCAATCTCTAAGCTTATTCTTAAAATGAGTAGAAATATTTGATAAAAGAGGTACACATAGGGATTTAATTATCTACATTCGAGACTTAATTGACTTTGGTGTTGCGATATTAAATTCTAGAAAGGGTTAATTATATACTTCGGATATCTGGGCTTTATACATCAAGACTGCTTGATGCGGCTTGCAAGAAAGTTTTAAATCTACTCAAGAAAGGATTACTGGTTTAAGGGGAAGCTAAGACAACGTCAACACTGACATCACCAACCACACAAGCTCAAGTTACACATGTATCTAAATTTGTTTCATACTCGAAGTTTGAAGCAAAGACTTTTGTAACTTGGAAAGAAAGTTGAAGCAATGTCGAAGAGTGTTTGGACAGAAAAAGATCACATTGACAACTTCTTGAAAGAAAGAAGGTTAATGAGGAGCTTAGAAAAGTTCGTTGGTGGGAGATTGTACGAAGGAGACATACGGCTGCTACAAAGAACCATATGATTCTATCATATGATGTTCTCATCATTTAGGTCAAGCCTCATACATAATAATCTTGTGAATATATAAATGTGTAGTGTAGACTTAAAAAATTAGGCATATATAGTGTTTGAGTATGAATTTTCAAGAATTTCTTAGTAAATTCAAAAAATTTCAAATTAACATACTCAAACACCATATAATACCCTCACTAAAAATGCTCTTAATACGGCTTGTAAATAATTGGACATTTTTTCCCCGAAAGCAGTTATATTTGAATCAATTGATATCCAAAATATCAAGAGATTTAATATTTTTGATAAGGGGAGAAAATGTGATTAAAATATATGGCTAAAGATGTGAATTTTAAGATCTCTAGTGTACACTATCCTATATATTTGCTAAACTCTTTTGATTAGTCGATGCACATATAAAAGGGGAGCAAATGGTTACGTGTTGGCTGAAATGTGGAAGTACAAAAGACCGACCATTTAAATTACTGTATTGGAGTTATGAGGTGGTTAAGTTTAGGTATCCATTCCCATGATCCAGCCAGATCCAGAGGGATCTACCTAGGGATATTCCACTGGACAGTGTAGAAGTCCTTAGGTATGAAAAAAAGGAGTAAAGTGAGATTAATGGAAAAGTGCCAACTGAGATGGAGCTAGTACTGGAACAAACCCAACAAGGTACTAGTTATGAAAACTCGGTAAGCGTTGAAGGGAATGAAGAATTAAAAATAAAATTTAAGATAAAGGGTGAAAAGAAAAAATCCCTCCTTACATTTAGGCAGAAACCGGGTCAATACATTTGCTGTCAAGAATCACAAAGATGATTGCTGACATTGAAGACTAACATCATTGACCCAGTGATGCAATGCACAACCCTCCCTAACCACTCAGAATCTCTTAAAAGATTTTTGTTTCATTTCTCATGGAGATTACACGCATTTCTATCAACCTTCTCACTTCGAGTTAGTTGGTATTGAAAAGGTGGCAGTCTGCTCCAGCCTCCGATCACTAAAACCAAAGTGCACTATTGAGTCTAGAGCCAAAAGAGATCATCCATAAATCTCTATAGGACACTTATAAATTATAAGTTGGTTTCTCACACACTGTGAAAACCAGTAATATCATTTAGAGTCCTACGTATTATCCTTGTGATCTTGCCAGAACATCAGAGTGATACTTAAGTATTCACAATGGCGATAGAAATCCTGCTTGAGCCAACATCAAACAAGCTCCCGGTAGGTAACTTGTGTGATTCTTATGAATCAAACTTGTGACAACTGGAAAGCAATGATGGTGCGATTCTATATGAATCAAACTTGTTCCAGGTTATGAATAGACAATTGATGAATTTTGAAATGCTAAAACTCTCGATGTGTCACAAAACCACTTTAGCAAGTGACACGTCGATTAAATTTTCAAATCGATTTTTCTATTCAATCGGTGAGATAGTAACTCACTGTTAGGATTTAGAGCTTCTACACTTAGTACTGCTAATAGTTAGTTAGTAATGCCAGTACATTGTTAGTACTGCTAGTTATAATTAGTACTGTTAGTTGTATATTTAGTACTGTTAGTTATATATAGTTAGTACTGCTTATGTGATATGCATGAGTTATATTAGGAATAGATATGCATGATCACTTAATGTGTTTTGTAAGCACATTAAGGTTTCCTTGGTGTATAAAAGGAACTCTTACGGCATAGTTAGAATAATAATCTAAGATAGAAAAGTCATAGTAATTAGGCAAAACATATAGTTGTTTTGTGAATTATTCAATATATTGAAAGATTTATGAAAGTTCTTGTGTAACTGTTATAATGTTTCTTCTAGTGTATAAAGATTAGTTTCCGCATAATCTTTATATATTACTCAGGGTTTCTATCATAGTTGTTTTAGATCTATCTAAGACAACTTAAGCTTTAACAAGCTAATCTAAGATCTGTCAAAGGGGGATCAACAAGTGGTATCAAAGCTTGTGTTTTGAAAGCTTGATCAAGAAGTTACAAACCAGAAGAACTCTTTATTCAATCAAAGAAATGGATCTTGAAACTACCCAAAACAATGTTGTTGCAAAGTTGCCCCTTCTGAAACAGGGTGACTATGAGATGTGGAAGCTAAGGATCGAACAATACTTTCAGGTACAAGATTATGCTCTATGGGAAGTCATAAAGTATGGCAATTCTTTCAAGACAGTAGCTAGAACTACAACAAACGCAGATGGTACCTCTACTTCAACTATACCAGGACCAGTTACCACTGAAGAGAAGGCACATAAGAAAAATGATGTTAAAACAAGGAGCATGTTGCAGATGGCACTCCCTAATGAACATCAATTGACATTCAATCAATACAAGGATACCAAAACTTTATTTGAAGCCATACAAGCAAGATTTGGTGGAAATGAAGCTACTAAGAAGACTCAAAAGTCACTTTTGAAGCAGATGTAGGAGAACTTCAGTGCTTCAAGCCAAGAGTCACTTGACTTCATTGCAAATAGGCTTTAGAAAATTGTTAGCCAGTTGGCCATCTTAGGTGAAAACATCTCTTAAGAATATCTAAACTTTAAATTCTTGAGAAGCCTTCCTTCTGAATGAAGCATGCATGTTTTGGTCTAGAGAAATAAACCAGATCTGGGCACAATAAGTTTTGATGATCTCTACAACAATTTTAAGATTGTTGAACAAGAGGTCAAAAGAAGTGTAACCTCAAGCTCAAATTCAAGTTCACAAAATGTGGCCTTTGTATCAACTCCTGGCAGTTCCCAATGAAGATAAATACAGCTAATGTTTTCAAGGTAATACAGCTTAGCACTAATGTTTAGTACTGCTAGCACTAATGACAGTATTGCTACCTCAGTGGATGCACAAACTATGCTTTTTCTGGCCAAAATCAATCAAATAGGTCTTAAGGTTGTTCATAGAAGACCTAGAGCAATCCATGAAGCTGATCTGAATAAATAGATTTAAAAAAGTGGCAATTACATTACTAAGTTTGAAAGCAAGAAAGTTTTATCAGAGAACTGGTAAGAAGATTATCATCAATGGAAGTGATAATGCTGGTTATGACAAGTCAAAGGTAGAATGCTTCAATTATCATAAGATGAGACATTTTTCAAGAGAATGCAGAGGTCCTAGGAACCAAGAAAGCTCAAAAAGAACTGTGAATGTGGAAGACACTTCTTCTAAAGCAATGGTAGCGTTTGATGGAGCAGGTTTTGATTAGAGTTTTATGGCTGATGAGGAAGTTCCTACCAACTTGGCACTTATGGCTTTCTCAGACTCGTGAAGGTATATAATCACAAAACCTATTCTAACACTTGTCTTAAATCTTATGAAACTCTTAAATCTCAGTATGATAGTTTAAGAGTAGAGTTTAATAAATCTGAGTTTGACTTAGCTACCTATAAAAGAGGTCTAGCATCAGTGGAAGAACAACTTGTTTTCTATAAGAAGAATGAGGTTGTGTTTTGTGATCAAATTGTTGTTTTAAAAAGAGATGCCTCATTTAGAGACTTAGAAATCAATGCTCTTAATATTCAGATAGAAAAACTTAAGAAAGATAAGGAGAGCAATAAGATTAAAATTGATAATTTTAAAAATTCCTCTGAGAGCTTAGATAAATTGATAGGGAGTCAAATAGTTGATAAGAATAGAAAAGGTGTGGGGTTTGAAAACTATAATGCTGTTGCACCTCCACCTACAGGCTTGTTTGCACCCCCCAACTATTGATTTGTCTAGCTCTGGTCTTAAGGAGTTTCAACAGCCTGAATTTGAAGGCTATGGAATTAATATCAATAAAAGTGTTAGTGAAAATTCCTCAAATGAGATTAAGAAAACCATTGGTGCCCCCAATAATTGAAGATTGGGTATCTGATTATGATGAGGATAAGTCTGAAGTAATGGTATCTGATAATGTTCAACATAAATTTGAGCTTAAACCTGAGCAAGCTAAACAACCTAGGAAAATTAGTGAAAACCCTAGAAATAACAGAACAAACTGGAATGAAAAGAAAATTCTAAAATTAAGAGTTGGGTTTCAGTTTACAAAGAAAGCCTGTTTTGTGTGTGGGAGTTTTAACCATCTAATTAAAGACTGTGATTTTCATGATAAAAAGATGTACAAAAACATGTGATGAACAATGTGCAAAAGGGAACTGGTCAAAGGGAAGTTAGACCAATTTGGAATAATGCTTTGAGGACTAATCAACCAAAACAAAAGAAACAAAAAAAAAATCACAGCACAAACACAAAAAAAAGCAAATGGCAAAGAAAAAAAAACAAAACCAAAAACCATAAACATCCAAAACAAACCACAACAAAAACAAAATCAAATACTACAAAAAAAAAAACAAAAAACAGAAAAGAACACAAAAAAAAAAAAAAACCTAAAAAAGAAAAAAAAAAAAAAAAAAGAAAAAAAAAAAAAATAAAATAAAAAAAAAAAAAAATCAACAAATCAAAATCAAATTTCTCTAATTCTAGAGAAATTTGCTCCAACATCAGTATTTTAACCAATTCTATAAGCATTGTACCCATTAGTACTAGCTATGCAAAGCGTCTTTCAAGAGCAGCAACACCACTTAGTGCTGCTAGACATATTAATACTGCTGCACCCAAACTCTTTGTGAATGTTGCAAAAACTAAATCAAATGTTTTTCAAAAGGCACATTCACTTTCCAGGAGACCTTTTAATCAACAAATAGCACTCAATAACAAAAGTTTGAATAACAAAGTTAATATTGCTAAAGTAAATTTTGTTAATACTGTTAAAGGAAAAAGGATGACTAGTGCTGTTGCAGAACAAGGGATTAATGCTGTTAAGTCCTTAGCATGCTGGGTTTGGAGACCAAAAAGAAATATAGTTGATCATGTCTCCAAAAACAGTGGATCATACATTTGTAAGAAATTTTAACTAGATAGATCCAAACAGTCAGACTTTAAGTAATTAATAGGCTTTGGGGTCCCAAGAGAAACTAATTCTCTTTACATTTTTTTCTTTGTTTTGGTCTTTTCGGGTTCGTTTTCGTTATTAGAAACATGTGTAATTTAACGGCTATCAGGGAGGCTCATGATGTCTATTATGCACTCAAGTATGATTGGAAATGCTTGTTACATCAGACAAAAAGTGTCAAATACATAGGAAAGTCAAAAGAGGTCGGGACACTAAGGTACCTCAGTCTGGTGGTCCCCTTGACAACGGTTAGTGATGAGGCTGTCCATAAGGAGTTGGGTGACAGAATGGAAAGGGCTGCCACTACTGCTTCTAGCTTAGAAGCAGAGCAGGACAGTGGTAACATAAACTAAGACCCAATCCATGGCAACACTTAATGAATTAAGTCCTTTAGGATTTGGTTCAGGTAGTGGTCCCAGGTGCCAAGAAACCATATTGGGGATGTAGATGCTCAAACTAGGTTTGAGGCTGCATCTAAAAGTCTAATGATCCACCTCTCTCAAGAGTTAACACACTTGGATGTGGGGAGGACAGTATGAAACTAATGGAATTGATGGCACATTGTACAAACTTGTGTGAATAAAGTGAGCAAAAAGAATAGAGAGAAATGGTGAGCTAAAAACAGAAAGAGAGATTGTGAGATTCAAATTGGTGATGGAAATGCTTGTTGGAACAGCATTGGTGTTTATACTGCTAGGCATAAACTTAATACTGCCAGTATTAAGTTAGTACTGTTAGGCTAAATTAGTACTGGTGGGTGACCGTTAGTACTGTTTGGAGTATAACAAAAAATTTCATTAATTAAATAGCCGTTGAGATATTTCCGCCAACAACTTGCTTATAAGGGTCTATGATTTGGGAAATTCGGGATATTTTTTTCTCTCTTATAAAGATTAAATCTTATTAAGTCGGTCAAATCAAAACCCTAAGTTCTCTCTATAAAATCTCAATCACCTTTACCAAACCCTCATATTCTCATCCACGACCACATCCCAGAAGTTTAATCTCTCTTTAAGCAATCACATGGCTAATTTGGAATTTTGCGATAAGCACAACATGATTGCCTACTTGCAGAAGTTTGAAGGAAGTGAAGGGTTTCATCAGATCATTGATTTTCTAAATGCTAGTCATATTCAGTATGCCCTCATAGAGAATCCTACAATATATGTTTCTTTTCTTAAGCAGTTTTGGATCACAACTACTGCTAGAACAAGTGCTACTAGAGAGATAGAACTAACTGCTACAATTAATGGACAAGAAAAGACTATTACTGAAGCCTCTCTAAGAAGACATCAAAAGTTGGAGGACAATGGTGGTGTTACTACTCTATCCAATTCAGAGATATTTTAGCAACTTACTCTAATAGGGTATGAAACTGATTTTGATAAACTTACATTTTAAAAGGGTAATTTTTCGCCTCAGTGAAGGTTTTTCATTCATATAATCCTCCACTGCTTGAGTCCTAAAAAGACTGCTTGGGAGCAGTTTAGTAGCAATATAGCTACTACTATTATCTGCCTGGCAACAACCAGAACTTTTAACTTCTCAAAATTCATCTTTAATGCCATGGTAAAGAATTTGGATAACCCTCATAAGCTTTTAATGTATCCTAGATTTATCCAAATCTGTTTAAACACGCAACAAAGACTTCTTCAACCCCACACAAGAACCTTTCCTACTGTCCTTACACAAAAAGTCTTTAGTAATATGAAGAGGGTTACAAAGGGTTATTCTGGGGAAGAAATTCCTTTATTTCCTCCCATGATCACTGCATCTGAAACATCACCTTCAAGAATCAAATCTTCACCATCATTCTTACCTCAACATACACCATTCACTGCCCCATCCACCTCACAACCATCAAATATCCACACCACACCTATTACTGAGGAAGTTGCTTCCATGCCCTATGAATCACCTCTCCAAACTGTTCACTCACTTGGACGTGATGAGGGTACTCTATCACTTCATAAAATGACGGTTCTGTGTACCAATTTGTCAAATAAAGTAACAAGCTTGGAGGCAGAGTTGGCACAAACCAAACAAACTTATGGTACATCTCTTACAAAATTAATCAAACAGGTAAAGAAGTTAGAGCAAACTGTGAAGACAAGCCAATCTAGAAGAAGGACAAGAGTATTACTCTCTGATGAAGAAGAAGTTTCTGAGGATCCTTCCAAACAGGGGAGGAGTTTGATTGAAGAATTGGACTTGGATGCTGAAATTTCTTTGGTTCCTCTACATGATTCAAAGAATCAGGAGAAGATTAGTGATGATATTAAGGTATTACTAGAAGAGGAAGAGACTACTGAATTAGTAGAAGAACCTACTGAGCTTGTGGAAGATCAAGGAAGTGGTAAAAAAGGGGAACAAGAGGTTACTACTGCTGATACTGCACTTAATACTGCTAGTGTACCAATTAGTACTGCTAGTGCAACTCCTGAGGTTAGTATTGATGCTGTAAATTTGGTATATATAAGAAGGAGTGCAGAGAAAAGGAAAAATAAAGGTAAAGCAATCATGATTGAAGATGAATCTGTTTAAAAGAAGTCCAAGAAGCAACTAGAACAAGAAAGGCTTGGTCATGAAGAAGCCATTAGATTACAAGAACAGGTTGATGAGAAAGAAAGAAAAAGGATTGCAAGAGATGCTGAAATTGCTAAACAATTACAAGAAGAATATTATAAAGCTGGAAAGAAAGAAGCTGTAGCTGAAGTTGATATTGCTCATGTTATTGATTGGAATGATCCTTCTGTAATAAGGTATCATGCACTTCAAAATAGACCTAGATCTGTAGCTAAAGTCAGGAAGAATATGCTTATGTACTTGAAGAATCAGGGAGGCTACAAGATGAAAGATTTCAAAGGAATGAGCTATGATGATATAAGACCAATATTTGAAAAAGTATGGGATCAAGTTTATTCATTTATGCCTATGGATTCTAAAGAAGAAGTTCAAAGACTAAAAAGAGCAGGTCAAGATGTTGAAGCAGAACCTGCTAAAAGACAAAGAACTGAAGAAGTTTCAGAGTCAGTTCAAGAGCAAACAGATAAAGAACCAAAAACAGATAAATTGTATCAAGAACAACTGAATCAAATGGTAATCATAGTTCCAGATGAAGGAATAAATGTTGAAGCTCTTCAAACCAAATACCCAATAATTGGATGGGAAGTTTACTCTGAAGACACTATTCAATTTTGGAAAATCATCAGAGTAGACAATCATACAGAGGTATATCAGGTTTTTGAAGACATGCTTAAGAATTTTGACAGGGATGATCTGGTCAAATTATAGATTTTAGTTCAAGAAAAATATAACTTATCAGGACTTACTGAAGATAAAGAGATAGAATTGTGGGTTGAACTAAAGATGTTATTTGAACCAAAGGCATAAAATCTTTTAGAACTTCAAAAATATATGCATGATCCTTTGAAATGGTGGTTATATGATATGTGTGCAGTTCATCATGTATCTACAGAGAAAGGGCAAGATATATTCATGCTGGTTGAAAAGGATTATCTACTGACCAAGGGACTTGCAACTTTGATGCTATGTAACAAGCTAAGAGTGGATCAACATTCAGAGATGGCAGATGAGCTTTTGATAAAATTCTACAATATAGCAAACAGACCAAGGAAATAAAGTGTTTGGAAGCATCCTCAACAGAGTACATTAGAAGAAACTTGATTGTTGATGGCAAATCACAAGTTTAGGAGAGGATTGTTGGGATTTAGAGCTTCTACACTTAGTACTGCTAATAGTTAGTTAGTACTGTCGATACATTGTTAGTACTGCCAGTTATAGTTAGTACTGTTAGTTGTATATTTAGTACTATTAGTCATATATAGTTAGTACTGCTTGTGTGATATGCATGAGTTATAATAGGAATAGATATGCATGATCACTTAACGCGTTTTGTAAGCCCATTAGGGTTTCCTTGGTGTATAACAGGAACCCTTACGGCATAGTTAGAAATATGAATCCAAGATAGAAAAGTCATAGTTATTAGGCAAAACATATAGTTGTTTTGTGAATTATTCAATATATTGAAAGTTTTGTGAAAGTTCTTGTGTTACTGTTATATTGTTTCTTCTGGTGTATAAAGATTAGTTTCTGCATAATCTTTATATATTACTCAGGGTTTCTATCATAGTTGTTTTAGATCTATCTAAGACAACTTAAGCTTTAACAAGCTAATCTAAGATCTGTTAAAAGGGGATCAACAACTAGCAACCCGCATTGGACCACACAAGTCCATATAAAGCAAATTTAGCCGTCCTTTTGAACATGGAACAGCCTTTGTCTTAGATGAACTTCTTTTTTCTTTACTCACTTTACAAGAAGAACATAGTTGATCCTTGACACATTTCAGTTTTGGTAAACCAATCACGACATCCTTCTTTGAAAGCAGGTTGATGTAGTCGAAGTTAAGATGAGAAAGTCTTTGATGCCATAACCATGCTTGAGTTGGTGAAGCTTTAGCCATGAGACAGATTGGAGTTGATGAAGTCATTTCTTGAACGGAAATTATATAGAGATCGGATCCACGGTTACCGGTGAGTAAATCGTTTCCCTTAAGATCCTTAATGAAACACGTAGATTTCCGGAAAGCAACCTCCAAATCTGCATCATAAAATTGACCAACCGAAAAGAGATTGTGATAGAGGCTTTCGACGTAATACACCTTGTTGATCATGATATTTCCTTGAACCAAATCTCCATAACCAATAATTAGAGCAAATTGATCATTGCCAAAGTGAACAGTACCCATATATTTTTCAACAAAATTGCACAGCAACATTAGATTGCCCGTCATGTGCTTTGTGCATCCAGAGTCAACAATGAATAGGATGAGTTGAATAATCTGCAAGAGAATTAGAGGATGATGGAATATTTAACAAATTGGATCCAAAATAATTTGTGAGTTTCAAGACATTAGTTATCCTAGATACATTATCTATGGCAAAGCTAACTCTCTTTTTCACATTGTCATTCTTAATTTTAGGCACCCATATCATTTTTATCTTAGGAACCCATTTACATCCTGAAGGGCATTGTTTCTTTATCCACCATTTCCATGGCTTACTAGTTTTCTCATACAGCATCCTATAGTAACTCTTGGATTTCTAGATAGTGAATTTTGATGCAACTATTTTCTTAGGGGGTGTTGCAACAGATTTCTTTGATTGACTTTTGGGTTGTCTATTACTAATAGGCACGACTTTAGGCTTCTTAGTTCTAGCATTCACGTCATTCAAGAATTTAGAAACACAAGCATTATAATTCGAATTAAACATACATTTTCTATAAGTAGCACAAACAGCATTAACATTCAAAGTCCTGGATTTTAAACTGTCATTACACGCAGTTATAGACTTTATTTTATTAGAAATACTAGAAATCCTAGGGTGGTCTTCTACTTCAGTCTTCTTATCCTTTACTTGACTATTGTTTGGCACGACCTTATCTTTCATTTGAGTGCTCCTAAGCTGTGGTCTGCTAACATTAGTTTTGTGAATTACTCCTGTAGAGGTAGACACACGAGGATTAGTATTCCTAGAAGTCTGAGGCAATATGGTGCTCTAGTTTTTGTTGTCCTAGTGTCAATTCGATACATGCCTGGTTTAATCACATTTGTGTTTCTTACAGCTTGCCTTGCTGTTTGAGGTAAAATCTGTGTAGTGACTGGTTTTGATAACCCCTCTGACGCATTAGTTTTGGGAACCAACTTTATCTTTGAAAAACTTTTCCTCTCAAGAGAGCCTGAAAAAGGAGCTGGTTTGCCTAAAACTGGTAATTTTGGAATCCTTTGAGCATTTGGTTGTCGAACAACAGATGGTTTATCAAACTTAGTTTCCATAGATTTTCCTTTACATTTCTCAATGGGTTTCTTTAACTCACTTATGGCAATGTTCTTGTCTTGCACTTGAGCTTTCAAATCTTGTATTTCAAAATATTGTTCACGTTCTTTTAGAAATACATTTGACGCTTTTTCTTTGCAAACTGTGTCATTTTTCATTTGTTCTTGACATTGTTTTAAAGCAAGTTCAAGAGTAATCGAGTGTTTTTCTAATTTAGCAAAACTTCATAAAAGCTCAGTATAAACTTCTTTACTAACAGTTTCAGTTTGTTTCGAAAGCTTTTGTGCAAGATATTCACATTCTTTCACTTTATGAAGATATAAGCATTGCAATTCAGTGTGAGCATCTAAATCAGATAACGAATGAAAATAAGAATACATAACATCATTAGACACACATTCTTGCAAAAGTATATCATACATGTTTGAAAATTCTGCTTTATCGGATTCAAGTTTGTCAATTTCATTTTCAAGGGATTCAACATACTTTAAATCAGCATGCATTTCTTGCTTAAGTTCATGAACAAATGTGAAACTGTTATTTTGTGTCTTTATGGCAAGAGGTATCAAACATGTCTTAATTAGGATTTCCATATCATGAGCAGTTGGTGCACGAAAATGATCATGAGAATGCTTTTCCCAAGCTTGATCAACAAGTTCTCTAAAATGATTTATGTTATTCGTCATTACATTATATGCTTGTCTACCTTTACTTATTGATTTTGAAACAGGTAAGAAACCGATGTTTTTGAAAAAATTTGATTTAGATTTCACAAAAGATTTTCTCTACATTTTCTTTCTTACTTCATTTGCATGTGCCAACTGTTCATGATATTCCTGTGTCATTGGTTTGAAGATTTCATAAAGAATATTTTGCTTTGTGTAATCATAAGGTCTCACTAAGTTTTTATTCAATTTTGATCGACTCTTTTTTCAAGATTCAGAGTCTCTTCCCTATCGAGGACGAGACTGTTTGCAAGATCAGAATGGTCATATGGGATCTCATATAAACATGGTTTTTCAGATTGAGCCTTTTTGAGGTACATTGGATTTGCAAAGGTTGGTCTACCATTGAATGTTGGGCCTTTGGGAGCTAACATATGTATGGTTTGAATTGATTGATTCCTTTTGTAAATAATTTCATTCAAAAACTATAATTGCTTTTCCATTGAAATCATTTTGTTAATGTCTTTTTCTTCCTTAAGTTTTAAATCCGTTATTACCTTTGTTTTCTCTTTGACAAGACCTTCGTAATGTGACTTTGTTAAAAGACTCTGTTTGACTAACTCATCGTGTTTCTCTTTGACAACTGAAATTTCATAGGCTTTAAGTTTTAAACCTTCTTTTATGTCAATTTCTTTTTGAGCTAATAGTCCTAGAGTTTCATTTAACTTATGTTCAAGTTTGTCATAGTTAATTGTACGGTCATTTAAGGTCTTGTACGTCTCAAGCTCAGTTTGTTTATTTTGAAGTGCAATTAAACAACTATCCCCAATACTATTAGACTCCCCCAGAGTTCTACTAGTCTCCCTAAGAATAGATTTGCACTCTTTCAATTCATAAGCAAGTGATGTGTTTGCTTTCTTTAATTGCTTTTGAATCTTTTTATTTTCATCAACCTTAAGTTTTAAATTTGCAATTAAATTAGCAAGCGCAACATGCTCATCATCACATTCTACAACATTTTGGTCAGTCTGAATATCATTATCACACATATCCGGTGAATCAGGAATGACATTACTATCAACCTTTTCCACTACACATGTGTTACTAATGGATTCAGGTTGCTCAGAATGTTGTCTCTCATTGGCAAACACATTATATTCAGCATCGTATTGTACCTATTCCAATGGCTCAGTATCAGTTCCTGAGTCCGCAGTAGGAACCTCCATGATCCGTGGGACTCTTAATTTGAGGAAATGATTGGCTAATTATTGGCGGTGCACTTTGAGAACTTGGCAAAATCTCCCCCTTACTTGGTTATATATAGAACTCGTCACCCTTCAATTTTGACACTAGTCCCATGTTTTTCTTTCTTAGTTTAGATTTTAAGTTTTTAGCTTATTTCAAAATTGTAATAGCTTATTTTATTTTTTTTCTGCTTATTGTACCTAGCATATTTCTGGAACTTATGTAATGAATGTAAGAAAAATAGTTTGAAGAAGGTCGATAAATTAAAATCGGTTGCTTATTTCATCGCTTATTGGTTTGGTAATATTCATTTTTGTATTGCTTATTCAATAAGCTGTCTTCTCGTGCTTATTCTCGCGGCTTCTTATTCTCAAAAGTTCTTAAAAGCTTAGATAGTGACTCTTATAAGCCCTCAAAGCTCATCCGATTCATTTTCAATTGTTTTTAAGCACTTTTCGAAATAATAAGCTCTAATAAGCTCAGATTTAGCTTATTGTCAAACTTTTATTAATATAAAAAAAGCCTTTTAAGTCAATAAAAATGGAAAACTACACAGTTTTTAAGAATAGTTATCCATAAATCTCTTAACTTCAGATTTTTGTGAACAATTAAATATACACATGACTTCTTAACTTGGATGGTGGTTGATCGCTTAGCGGCTCGAACGAAAATCACGACTAGCTTTCGTTTATATTAAATCATCTGCGCGTCTTTGTGTACGAGTCCATTATCTATAATCTTTATATGAGTAAAAAATTCACAATCAAAAATTGTTCCACCATACTAAAAAATAATAGATTAAAGAAGAAAAACGATAAGTTTGAAAACATAAGTGCTTAAGTAGTAAAACGCGGTAGTCTATATAATGGGTGTTTTGTATTCCTTATTTATTATAATCCAAACATTTTCTGCTTATTTTTAAGTAGAAAAACTTTTTTATCATAAGTAGGTAAGGAGCTGCATATTTCTTATAACTTATTTCATATTATATTAAAATTAGTTTTTATTATAATACCCGACCTAAAATCTTTAATCAATGCATATAATTGAATACCAACGGGCATTTGGTCCAATGGTATGGAGGTTTTACCCTCCTAGGCAAGGTCTTATGTTCGAGTCTTGTCTAAGACGATAGGGGTTTCCTCCCGCGTGTGTAAAGGGAAGGGTGCCATTGCCTTCTGGGCTGGACCCAACCTGGTTGTGTAGGCTCGCTACGCCTTCTGGGCTAGGGGCCATGTAGCCACAATTTGCCGTTCCAAAAAAAATGCATATAATTGAATAGTTTTATAAATAATTGCTTTGTCGAGTATTATTGCATCTTTCACAAAATAAATAAATCCAAACACTATTTTTAAAGGTACTTATTTTTAAGCAATTTACAAGTATTTCTTTTAAAACAAAAACAAAAATAGACTAAATAAGCAATCTCAAACACCCTCGTGGTGAAAGTCTTTGCATTATCTCATATATTAGGTTATAAATTGGATGTTTGATACTTAGTATACTACTGTAGTATCTAATTTACACAACATCATGATGCCTTCCTATAATTAATCAATATAATCATGAAAAAAAATAATAAACTATGCAAGCTAAAACAATATTATCTGTAGCGATAGGAAGCCATTCAAAGAAATATAAGCCAAAATCACCCTTCTATCTATTTTCTAAACTGAATCTAAAACCATATCCGATGGAGGAGCAGCGAGGTAGGAGTGGACCAGGTCATGAATGTAACAACCGCTACCATTGCGAAAGGGTGTCAAAAGAATGAGTGAGTAAGAGTCAGTGGTCATTCAGATATTTTGCGTAAAAAGAAACATCACCTTGGTCTAACTCTAACCATATAGTTCAAAGTTAAAAGAGTAGATTGTATATATCCTACCAATTAAATCCTTACTAACTATATTCATATAGAAAAAAATTCTATGTATGGGACGAACCAAAAAAGAGAGTGGATTTATAAATAAAATATATCGTACCCTGACAAATTTTTGATGGCCATCTATCAAATGACCAACAACTTGTACTAGGAACTCTCCCCCTTATTTAATACATTTATAAGATATAGAAACCAAGTATTCGAGAGGTAAAAAAGGGTATTCACCATCTTAATATCAGGGTCAATGAGAACCAAACACTATGTGATGCACACATCACCAACTATATATGTACAACTTTGACGTTGTTATTATCAAAGGTTTCTTTCTAACAAAAATTCAGAATGAATAATTCTGGAGATCCAAACCAAATTCGATCAGATCGACCCGCTATGGTACTTACATCAATAACAACTTGGGGAATACTTAATCCATCACAATGATCAGGTATTACAAAAACAAAAGTTCTTCAGCTTGTACCATATCGCATTATAAGCATTTGGCAAAACTGGAAATTTTTAACAACCAAAAGCGTGTATCCCGTTATGGTTATTTGATAGATCATATTACAAACATGGATTACATTAAAATTAGCTTTTACTATAACAACCAACCTAAAATATTTAATCAATATGTATAATTGAATAGTATTATAAATAACTGTTTTATCAGAGTATTATTGTATCTTTTACAAAAGGGAAAATGGCACAAAAAGGTGCCCAACATAAGAGTTATTTCCAATTAAGGTATCACACTTTTTTTCTTGCATAAAAGGCGCCCAACTTATTTGGCAGACTTAACTTGCTCTACCAGACTTAACTTCTATACTAACAGTACTAACTATTTCTATCAGTACTAACTATTTCTAGCAGACTTAACTTTAATACTAACAGTATTAAGTCTGTTTACAATATTTTCCTAACAGCATTAGAGTACTAGAGCGTGCTGGTGGGGTCATGGAAGAATTATCGAACCTAGTGGACCTAGAAAGGAACTGTTCAACAGTCACTGCAGCGAGTTTATGTAGTTAATCTTACATTTTCCCATTCAAATGCATACTTATTCATCTTGTTTTCTTAACACCATATGTGCCTCCTTTTAATGTTTTATCTTTTCTTTCCGTGCTACATTTAAAATAAGTATTGATTGAAATGTGCTTTCAAGTTTTACGCATGTATGTCTGGATAAATTTTTTGATCCGTTTTATTGAAATGTGTTGACTTATTCTTGTATCATGTACATCAAGATATACAAGTGACTTTGAGGGAAAAAAATTAAGAGTGCATGCGAGTACCGTCCATTTGAGAAGTGTGATTACATAGCTCGAATAAGTAACAAAATCTGTTGCAAGAAAGTGGAATATGTTCTTGAGAAATTAGACGGAATGAAAGAAGCAACTGGTGAGTATCATCAAGCCACTTAACAATTGGCTGGTATATTGTAAGATACATGCTTTATCTATTTTGACCATTTAACTTGTTCATTTTGTACATCCTAAAAAAAGTAATAACTTTTTAATCTTTGTATTTTGTCATTGTTGGGAATAAACTGTTGTTCTTTTAGAACTGCAAAAAGAATGCTTTCATTGACAAACAAGGGCCTCTTTCTACACAATATGTCAAGCATGATGGCAGGTTTGGTGGAGGCGACGATAATTCAAGGCGGTGGTAGCGGGTGGTGGACTTGAAATGTAAAACTTAACGGATTATCATTAAATATTTAAAGAAAATACCTAAATTGCAAAAAAGATAAGTTTGATACATTTTTATGCAAGAAAAAAAGTATAATACCTTGATTGGAAATGAACCGTAAGTTGGATACCTTTTTTGTGTCATTTGCCATTTACAAAATAAACAAATTTAAACACTCATTTTTAAGTAGTTTACAAGTAGTTTTTAAAAAAAATACAGAAATAGAAAAGATAAGCAATTCCAAACACCCTCATAGTGAAAGTCTTTGCATCATCTCATGCATTTCATGTAAAGTATGTTTCCAAATGCATGCAATAAATAAAGAAAGACCATTATTTTAGATGATAATTGATTTAAAAACGAGGTGGTAGGCCCGCATTTCGCTGCGAGACGGTTGGTGGACGTCGTTGTTGATGATGTCGAAATGGGTTGGCTGAGATTAACATATATAATCAATGTATATTTTAGCCAGTTTGTATTTATTTGTTGCCCAAAATTCTTTGGTATTCATAATAGTGGTTATGCCGAAGTAAAAAGGTGTGCGTGTATACATTAGTAGCAGTGAATTAGTTACGCACATATCTAACGTTAACGGTACAAAACATACATTATAAAGTTCTACATATGTTAACTGTTGAAATTAAAGATGAATTCCACATTTTGGTGTAATAATAGGAAATAAACAGATTAGGACTTAAATGTATACATGTGCATAGTATAGGGGCTATAATTGTATTTATAGAATACCTAGCTACATTTCTAGGTATAAATAAGGCTTGTTAGCCACCAAAATGATGTAATCACCCACACCATTTCATTTGTATCAATATCAAATGAAAAAAAGAAAACACACTCTCTATCTAGAATTCACATACACTTTCTCTCTCTAAACACATACACTATTACACCTTAATTCACACATACTTAATCCATCAATCAAGATCATAACATCTAATATGTGGTATCAGAGCTTAACATGATGGCTAATTCAGGTCAACACCCGAGCTTAACATGATGGCTGTTAGCTAATTCAAGTTAACACCCGAACTTCATTTTATGGTTGTTGGCTACTTTAGGTCAACACTCGGGCTTCATTTAAGTTATAATGGCTATTGATTACTTCAGATCAAAACACAAACTTTATTGGATGGCTTGTAATCAATTCAGATTACAACCCGAGTTTAAATTGATGGCTTGTGTACATGTCAGTACATAACCCGCGTTTTTAATGAAAAAGAAAATGTACGTCTCAGTGCATTTATCTTTGAAAAAGAAGAGAAGTCTTCTTTGACTTGAGTCATTGATAAATATTTTCCAAAATCTTTATGTGGTACTGAAAAGATGAAATCAAGTTGTCTAAAAAGTCAATGATCTCAAGATGATGAGTTACAATTGATTCAAATTTTAAAATGTGGTACTTTAAAGGTAAAATCAATTTTAAAAGGTCTTCAAATCGATGTACTCTTTGTGTAAGTGCTTAAAAGTTTTAAGTGTCTAAAGAAATAAAGACTCATAAGTGCAATAGAGGATCTCCCTCATAAAGGTTTTTAACGAAGATACAATATTTTTCGAGGGGGAGTGTCCATAAAGTTTTTTGTTGAAAAAGTTTTTTTAGAAAAATAAGGAATTGGCAAAATTGTTTACATTTCATCTTAACATATCTGAATCTTTACGTTTTTAGCTTTATGTTAAGAATGTTTCTCGGCATATGTTAAGAGGGAGTGTCTTTACAATGATTGAAAACTTTCAAAGATAAAAAATTTTCTTCTTCATATGTTGTTAGTGAGAATGATGAAAAAAATAGAAAGAGAGATTTGTAAGGAAAAATAGAAAGAGAGAATTGAGAAAGCGTATACTTGAAAAAATGAAAGTATATGTCATGTGTTTCAAAAGCAAGAACAACACATGAAAAGAAAAAGAGAAAAGTATGCAAGAAAAGAAATTCCACCGCATACGAAAATAGACAAAGTGCTTGTGTAAATTCTCTTGATCTTATCGAAATCTCATAATACGATTTCAGATTTTCATCATGGTTATCACAAACATTCTTTTTAAAGGTATTATCTTGGCGTATGTTGATTGAGTTGCACTGTGTGATTTAGTTACTCAAAATACTCCTATGATCTTCCAGAACCAGAATTGATCTACCCTAGAGTCTTCTTTCCAATTTAGGACTGTTAGGTCTAGGTGATGGAGTTTGAGGTGAAAATCAACATGTTTTGAAAGCCAAAAAGACTTAAATGATAAAGCTTTGAATGAAAATGAATGAATGACAAATGATAAAAATGCCAAAAGTGACAAAAATATGACGAAGAAGAATCGAATGATAAGCAAAGAAAAAGGTCAGAGTTGGAAAGTGAGAGGCTTATAAGAAAAGATAAAGGGTGTTTCTCCTACACTAGGATAGAAACCGGGTCCAAGGTTTTCAAGATCGGGATCCTACCCAGGATCGTTTTCTTCTTTGTAAGATCGAGATAGTAAAGTCGGATCGGGATCGTAAGATCCTACTATAATGTCATTGTCTTAATATTCTATGTAATATTATATAAATCTACAAATTGTTATATATCATAAACACAAAATTATATGAATGCTTCAAAGTTATGTGAATGTTTTATAGAAATATTGTCCTTAATTATGACTATGAAATGTTTAAGAAGATTAACATGTTATTTTTAAAATTCTACGAAACATAAATCATAAAATTGTAGTTGTCTAGTTTGTGGTTCGAGAAAAATGTAAGATTGGATCGGAGTAGATCTTAAGATCCTATGGTCAAGATCGGGATCCTATAAGATCTTAAGCATGCAAGATCCTATGTAGGATCTGGATCGTTTTTGCTTTTCAGTATCGTAAAATCGTAAGATCTTAAGATCAGGATCGGGATCTTAACAACTATGACCGGTCAACTCATATGCTATCGGATTTCATTCGTTGATTTCTGGTATTGAAGTAGACATCATGGACCCAGTGATGCAAATGCACAACCCCTCCTAGCCACTCAAGTACTTCTTAAAAAGTATTTGTTTCATTCTCATGGAGATTAAACGCATAATCTATCAACTTCTCATTCTGAGAATGTTGGTATTAAATAAAGGACATTCTGCTCCAGTCCTTGCTTACTAAAAGTGCATAAGAGTCTAGAGCTAATTTGATATTCAATGAAATATCTTTAGGACACAAAAGTACGTTTGTATTAAACATAAATGATACAAAAGGTACAATGATTATATATGTCTTTGTGACATTACATGTCTTCGTTACAATGCCAGAACATTCGAGAGTGATACTACAACATAGTATTCACAATGATTGAATGGAAATCCTACCAGTGCTAACATCATGCTAACGCTGAATGTAGGTCACTAATTTGATTCATTTTATGATTCAAGTTAAGTGTTAACTACTAATCTAAGTGATCTAGTGGTTATGTGTTTCTTCGGAATTTGTATTCGAAAACATAAAATGACATTTCTTTGATTTAATCATTAAAAAGTCGTTCTTACACTAAGCTCACAAGATCAATGCTTCTTTGGATTTTATGGTCATATTTTTGCATCCTTATCACCAAGATATTGATTTGGTCATATTTTTCAAAATAACATTCATCAGGATTTTTCAAAGCATGATCTTGTGATGTATGAACTTCATGGTTAAAGTGGAAGATGGTTCTTACTATGATAATTCTCCATTCATCTTCTACAACATACAACAACATCTTTGCCTTTTACAAGCATGGCTACTTCGATGATTCTTATAACATCAAAAGTTTTTTTCAACCTTTACGGGAATGATCACAATCAAGTTGGTTGGTTTGAGGGAGCTTATGGGTTATTTTGGGGGAGTATGTTTGATAATAAAGGGAGATTGTTTGATTTTTAGAGAGAAAAATTATGATTTCGACTTCAATTTCATGGACTTAAAAGACATTCTTCTACCCGGAGCTTATTTTGGAAGCTTATGTGGTCATGATGCTCATGATAAATCATAATCATCATGAGATGGAGAAAATATAAGCTTAGTATTGGCTAAATATGAGGGAGACAAAGATATAAGTATATTTGGGGAGAAAATGTAATGTTAATTCAAGTATATGAAAAGGGAGAAGATATAAGCAAGAATATATGAGACAAATCAAGATATTGTCAAAGAAATTGAATCAAAGAAATCATTGTGATAGTAAGTAGTTTGATTAATAATATAAGATTCATATTCGAGATTGAGGTTACTTCATCAAGTGTTTTGAATAAGCTGTAGTGTTTTATTAATTTCAAAGATCGATCATAATAGCCGGTTTGACATTTACATGGAATTACTTCTCAAGAATATCGACATTGTCTTCAACAATCAAGATCACTACTTCAACGATCAAGATCTAGATATGTGATTGAGGGGAGCTAAAAGAATATAAAGATTCAAGGGTAAAAGTCAAAGTATTCAAGTCTTCTTCAAAGAAAAGTTCAATCAATATCATTTGAGAATTGGCAAGATTGTTGGAATCACGATTATTTATCAGCAACATTATGAGATTGAAATCAACTTTCAAGGTCAAGATTAAATAGTTAAAGATAAAGATTTCATACAAGTTTTCAAAGAGTCAAGTTGCAAATGAAGATCAAGATTCAGTTAGCTTTTGAGAATGCTAAATTTGAGTTCGAAAGTAGAGTTGATACCTTCAGAGATAACGAAATCTATCCTATCATATAGAGGGAGAAAATTATATATGAGGAGATATTCTACAAGGTCGTCCTCAGCTTTCATAAAAAATTCTCAGCATTTTTGAGCTACACAAGAAAGAGATCCAAATCTATCCTATCATTACATAGGGGGAGATTGTTGGAATTAAAGATGAATTCCACATTTTGATGTAATAATAGGATTGATAAAGATTAGGATCAATGTGCTTAATAAAAAATAGTACAAGGACTACTATTGTATTTATAGAATACCTAGCTACATCTCTAGGTATAAATAAGGCTTGTTAGCCACCAAAATGATGTAATCACCCACACCATTTCATTTGTATCAGTATCAAATGGAAAAAGAAAAAGACACTCTCTCTCTAGAATTCACACATACTTTTTCTCTTTAAACACATACATTATTACACCTTAATTCACACATACTTAATCCATCAATCAAGATCATAGCATCTAATATTAACAATAGGTACAAAAAACATCCTAATCTTTTGTACATTATACAATCTAACTCAAAAATCTAGGATGTTAGCGTCTTGATTTGCAGAGACATCTAACACTTACTAATAATGTTATTCATAATTATCTGAAAATACAGATTGTTGTCTTGAATTACCAGCATGTGTGGAAGAATTGTTGTTAAGTAAGTTGTTCCGAATATCTAGGGGTAAACAATGGCATACCAAGTAAGTACATGTTAACCCGTAGGGGAAAAAGTAAGCTGTAAAATTAAAAATAAAATAACAAACCTGACACTTCATTACCTGGTACATGATCAGCTGGCAACACCATAGTTTGTGTACCAACACGGCCCCTGGGTAAACCTATCGTGCCGACAATTGGCATATAGGTATTTGTCGTATGGACTTCAGAAATACCCGCATTATCCACAGGAACGACAACAGAAGCAGAAACATCACCTGCATAATATGCATAAACATAAAAAGCGGCAGATATAAAAAATGAATCAAAGGAAGCAAAATGCATAACTTACAAACAAAATACACCAGTTGACATGGCATTCACAACATGAAACGTTTGATTTTTTCCAACACCTAACACAAAAAACAATAGAACACCTGGTAATGACATGTAAATGAATAAAGGAAATACACATATGGAATTGAAAATAAGATCACAAACCTGAAACACTAGACCCTGATATACAACGTACATTGTCCATAGGAATAGAACAATAGTCACCTACAAAACAAACAAACATAAACAAATTTACAAAACTGAAATCCATAAGCCACAACAACAGAAATAAAACCAACCAACCTGTGTCGTCAACATATGATGTACAACCACTGAATTGAGATCGTATTATACAAGCGTCTGTATTACCCGTTGAAATAGATATTGTACCTAAATCTCCTAAACGATTAGATTGACGAACGCATTGTGATTTGGCTCTTTAGTATATATAATACATAAATAATATATATATAACCAAATATCAATTAAGAAGAAGGAGTGAGTATTCCGTAAGGTTTTTAAAAGATTACTTTTATCCAAAGTAAAATCCAAAACCTTCCCGAGTCGTTTCCCGACGAGGCGTGAATTGAGAATCGAGTTTAAGTTCGTGATCGCATGTTTGAATGATTCAATGATTTTTTGGATTCTATTTCTAATTAACGATTTAAACCAAAAACGATAATGGGAATTAAAAACGCGACTCTAAAACCTAAATTATCAAATTTAAACCCTACAAAAGCAAATTTAATTTTTAAAGGTCCTAAATGATAAAAGAAAATTAAAAAAAAAGAATTATATTTTTTTTACTTTTATTTTATTTATTATGAATTAAAAACTAATTTAATCTAAAAAATTAATTAAAAATATTAAACTAATTTTAAAAATTCTGAAAAAATTACAGAAATTACTTTAAACTATGAAGATCCTAAAAAAAATAAAAGCTAGAAAATTTGCTGAACAAATAAGCTGTTAAAAAGCTAAAAAGCTCGGATAAGCAAAATGAACAAAAGAGGGTTAAGTATTAAATATGGCAAAGTATAAGCGAAAAAGTCCCAAGGGCAGTTGGTAGTGTGTGGTGTTGTTAAGGTGTTGGTGTGTGAAGGGGGAGGTCACAAGTTCGACCCCTGTGACCTCTCTTTTTTATAAAGCATTTTTTTTGTTTTCTTTTTTTAAAAAGTTATAAAGTAAGCAAAAATGGAAAACTTTTAAATAAAGAACTTTTTATAAAACTTGAAAATAAGCTAGAAATAAGCCAATCTAAACTGACAGTTTTTCCTTTTTAGAAACTAAGTGACAAAAGCTAAATTGTTGGCTTTCTTAAACACAATAAGCAAATGAAACAACAAAATAAGCTAAAACAGATACACACCTACACTTAATCAGCACTTCTAACTAAAAATAAGCAAATTAAATAAGCTGGAAGGGACTGAAAAGCTTTAGGACAGTAAGCACTTAAAAACAGACTATGCAGGCTAACAAGCTACTTTAAGCAAATTTTTTAAAAGCCTTAAGCTTATCCTTATGATTAATGACCTATATGAAAAGCAACTTTATACTATAAGCTTCAAGAATCAGCAAAGAATAAGCAGTTTGAAACACATATAAGCTATGAAAAAGGCTAAAGAAAAAGCTACTTTTACTAGATTGCACTCTTTTTTGTTTTCTTTTTAAAAGACAAATAAGCTATTTGCAAGCCTAAATTAAGCTAGTTAAAGAAAGTTAAAATTCAAAATAAGCTTCAACAGATTAAGTTCAAACTACAATTAGCTTATACAAACAAATTCAGACCTTAGAACAGATTTTAACTAACCTAAAAATGAGATTGAAAAATGGCTTTTAAAAACTGAAAAATACACTTGACAGATTTTAGTATCAAAACCACAAGACTAAAATGCAATTGACCAACTATTGTCTACTAAATTTTGAGACCAAATGAAGCTTAAACATGTCCTTCAAACATCCTTTAAGCAAAAATCACAAAACAAACAGTTATAAGCAATTATATTAACCCACAATCACACAGATTCAAACCATGACTACAATAAACCTTAAACTAGATTTTGACTTTAACTACTAAATTAAACTAACTTATAGAACAAGTTTAAGCTGTTTGAATTTGGTTTGAGTGCTAAAAACAAACTAGCAGTACTAACACATGGTTAGTACTGCTAGTGCCAAACACTCTTTTAAAAATTGATTTTTCATTTTTACACTACAAAAGTTTGAATTAAGCTTGTAAAAGTAAAAACAGATAAAGTATTAGGTTAAATAAGCACAAATAAGCAATTAAAACTCAAAGATAAGCACTTAAGATAAGCAACTAAGAATAAGCAGAATTAAAGAAAATAAGACAGTTTTATATAAAAACACAAGTAAATGACATATAAGCAATAAAAAAGCATAAATAAGCAATAAACAACAATAATAAGCAACAATAAGCAGTAAATAAGCAATAAGCAGTTTTAAGCTAAAAATGAGAAAAGTAAGGACTTACAAAGCCCTTTGCTCTAAACAAGGGCAAATAAGCTCTTAAGAGCTTTGTCTACAAGCTCCAACTTATCAAAGATAAGCTGGTAAAACTCATAAGCCTTTCCAGGTTTGGCTTATCATCCATATAGCTTCTTTTTTGAGTGATTTTTGAGTGAAAATGACTTAAGCTATATAAACTATGAAAAAATTTATATAGCTTAAGTAAGAACAGTTTTAACTAAGTAAATAAGAGCTTAAAAGAGCTTAACAAACATTTTTAAAACATAAAGTGCATTAACTTAAAAACAGGATTAATCAATAAAACTTAAATTTCATTAAAACTTAAAAACAAGAGTACAAGACTTTTAAAAAAGTACAATAAGCTGAAAAACTTAAAAAAGCTGTAAATTACAATAAGTTAAAGTACTAAAAAGCTAGATAAAAACTTGATAAAAAACTAGATGCTCTTGGCTGCCAATGGTCTTCTCTTTTATAGCCGAATGAGAAGGTTCTAGGTCTTGAAGGTGTGTTTCTTGTGTGAGTGAGCTCGAAGTCTTCATCATAGCCCTTCATTTTGCTTTGGCTCCAAGTTCTTGAATCATAGCCATTGAATTTGGTCCTTGTCTCATCAACGAATCAAAAAGTAGAGGATTGCCAATGTAGAATTGGTGGTTTGTGAAGTGGGGGTTGAGTTGTGAGAGTGATAGGTTTGTTTTGGGGTGCAGGGGTCGAGGTGAGAATGACAGGGATGATGAATAGTAATTATGGCGGAAAGGTTTGATTTGAGGTAATGGGTTAATGGTTAGGGTAATGGGGTTAGTCACCTGTTTTTGTTAAGGACTGGCACCGTTAGTCCTTTTGAACTAACGATGCAAAGGGGGAAGGACCAGCTGTGTAAAAGATTTAAGGGTGTAATGGGGTTATGGATTGGGCTTATATTTGGGCATTGGAAAACTAGGGTGCATATGGTGCAAGCTTGGTTTATAATCTAAACAAGGGTTTAGATTGTGTTAGTCTCTTCTTCATTCACTAAGGTCTTCTTGATCTGTTTTATGTTCTTACAATTTTCCTTATATGCATATGTTAGTTTATTATAGTTGAATACCATTTTAGGGATTTTGATCATGTGAAAAGGAGTTTTTTACTATGTTTATCATCATATTGTACACGGTTTATAATATTCTTATGATGTTAATGAAATATGTTTAAAATGGACTCATAAGTGATTTTACAATCTTGGTTAAGCATAAAAATGATTAGGTATTAATTTGGGTTTATAAAAAGTTACATATCTGTACAAGTAAAAGAAAGGGCAAATGACATATTAAGGTTATATTATGGACTTTTAATCATGTTACTTGAAACTAAAATAAAGTCAATGTTGAGAAAAATACACTTGTACACTTATGGTTTATATGTAAAAAATGGCTAAGTATAAAACTTGGAGTTAAAATAAGGTTTACTTATAAAGTTAAGGATTAAACAGTGTTAATATGGACTTGGTTAATTTTTGGGGATTTTTGAGGACAATTATGGAGTAATGAACTTATTATATGTAACATCTAATGACATTATAAAATATAAGGCTTGTGGTAAAGTTATTAAAGTGTTAAAAATATAAAAAACAAAGTTAAAAATGGTCTTAATAAGGTCTCCCAAACATTTTGTCCTAAAGTGTGTAAAAATATATTTTTATTTTATATTTTTTATAAAGATTATACATCTCAGACTCGATTCGACAAAAAGGTGTGAAACTTGTCAAATGGATTATAATCGAAAAAGTTACGTTAAAAACAAGTTATACAATAAATAAACGGATTTATAAAAGAATTTTTATAAAAACTTTTATAAATTTTTTTTTCAACAGCCAAGTTTGGTATTTTTTTAACAAATTTATATTATTTTTTAGGTTTTCCAAAAAATAAGGAATCGTATTTTTCAATTAATAACGGAACGGTTATGAATTTCGCGAGGGTTTTCGACAATTATACTTTGATAAAAAATATTTTTAGAAATAGTTACTGTTCATGTCAGAAACTTTTATTTTGTAAACCTCATAAAGTAAGTAGAACTTTCAATTACGAGAACGTGCTCGAAAGATCACAAAAAATGGATGTTATAACGAATAAAATATGACGTTTTTACTGGGTTTTACGCTAATTAAAACTATAAAAATAAATAAAAAAAAACCCCTTTTTTTTTATAAACTGGTCAATCTGTTTTTCGTGAACAGTAAAAAGTACGGTCATATGAGGATCAAAAATATGAAAATGTCAAATTATGATAACTCGTCCTAATACGAAAGCGTGGGCATAAGAAACGTCAAAATCGGGCTTAAAACGCGAAAGTTACGCCAGTTTTACTACAACGGTAATTATAAACGTTTTAACTAATTAAACGCAATTTTTCCAAAACAATTAGATGGTGATTAAGCTATATAGAATTATATGTGGTATTAGTTAATCAAAGTACTATATTACTAGGGAGTTCCATAATGAGGCCTCTTCGGGGTGGCGTATCGACGAGTTGTTGGATTTACGATTTAAAGTGTCCTAGCTCCTCATACGTCACTACATGACCTCTTAATTATGATAGCCCGAACGATAGTATGATGAGCTATACGACCTATAAATAATCAAGTGTTTAGTACTTATACGACCTATATTGGATTAGGTTGCATTCGATCGTAAGCGTGACGCTTTTTCTATTGTGAATACTTGTTGATTACCATTCACTCAAGGTGAGTTCGTAGCCCCTTTTTCTACTACTTGCTTTATTAAATACGGGGGAGATTACATGCTTGATTTCTTTGGACACAAGTGTTTTCAAAACTGTATGCTATTTCCTGATTACATTATTGCCTAAGTTACCGTATTGCCATTTAAGTCCCCTTTTATCATGAACCGTTAAATACCTGCTGGGTATACGCTAGTGTTATGGATAGATCTATCGGGACTGACCATCCCCGTCTAGGCTGTGGTTTCTAGTTGACCATTGACGCATTTAACATTTGAAGAAAATTCGTAGGATGTTTGGCAACATCTGTATTGAGAAAATTCGTAGGATGTTTTTGTAACATCTGTATCCGTGTTGGGGCACAAACCTCGAGTACTGGTTTGATTACAGTTTATTACGTTAAGGTTCGGTGTCATGAGCTTAGGGCAATAATACAAAGTGTTGGACTATCGAATGTGTTTCATAGTCTACTATTACTTAAATCTTGTGGTCCACGCTATTTCCTGATAAACCTATGAATTCACTCAACAATTTTGTTGACGTTTTAGCATGTTTTAATCTCAGGTGCTGAGGTATAAGCTTGGATGGGAGCCGTGACGGATATCTATTAGAGGGATTCTGATTTCTTAAATTCAATGAAACTTTTGTCTTATAAAATCTTAATGTCTTTTTATCACAACTATGGGACCTAACGTGTGAACTCTGATCTTTTGTAATGACATTGAATGAATCTTATTTTTAATGTCCATTTAAGGTCGTTTTCTATATCTTGATTTTTGTACTTTGACGTAGCACCCCATTGTTACCTTTCCGCTGCGACCCGATTTTGGGGGTGTTACAAAAAGGGAAGGATCCCCATGGACTATTACTAGCTTATTCACATGAATAAGCTAGAGCTTGTAGCTGCCAAATTTGGTTCTTCTTGTTTAGCTAGAGGTTAAAGTAAGTTTCCTTTATTCTAATTGCTTTTATAATTTGCATTTAATAGTTCATTAGTATAGATCTTTGCTTATTTGCCTCATTGCTTATTAATTTGTTAGCTTATTGTCTTATTTGTGCTTATTTATCTCTTCTAGTGCTTAGTAGTTATAAATCCTCATCTGTTTTTAGCTTTATAGATATTAATCTTAGATTTTCAGTTTCTGTCTAAAAAACCTAAAAACCAAAAATATTAGATAGCATAGTATAGATCTTTGAGTTCTAGTTAAATTCAGTTGTTAATTCATGTTTATTAAGCTTGTTTTAAGCTCATAGATTATCAGTATTGTTGTTGTGTCCAATTAATCTCATTAATCATATCTTATCATTCTGTCAATACCCTTAAGGAGTGTTTGGATCTAGCTTCTTTGACCTCATTAAGTCAAAGGCTTTTGTGCAAAACACTTGAGTCAGTTTTAATATCACTTAAGATCAATAGGAAAACATATTTCAAAAGTTAAATTTTAATTTTCAAAAGGTTATGGCTTAATTTTTCTTCTCCAGCACCTAGGGTACCTTGATGACTATCTTTTTGACTTTGTGAAAAATTGATCCAAA
This sequence comes from Tanacetum coccineum, assembly GCA_026074375.1. Taxonomy (NCBI): domain Eukaryota; kingdom Viridiplantae; phylum Streptophyta; class Magnoliopsida; order Asterales; family Asteraceae; genus Tanacetum; species Tanacetum coccineum. The sequence continues at coordinate 6,556 of BQNB010028332.1, read as the reverse complement.
GCCCTTAAGGCTTGGATTTTGCTTGCATTGTGTTTATACACACTCATTTGAGTGTGTTTTAGTGCAGGACTACTCTCAAAGTATCCTGCACTTTTGATTTGTGCTTGTGCAAAGTACATCAGCAGGAAAAGATAAGTTCCTGTTGTCACTTTTGGCTTTCATTTGAGCTAAGTAGTTAAAGGATTTAGGATTTAAATTTTTAGTAAGATATAGTTTAGATATAGCTTATTATAGATTAAGTCTTAATTTGCAATTTGTAGCTTATCTTCCTAGTTTAATTTGATGTTAAAGGTCATTAAGAAACATGAAAAGCCAAAAATAGTTAGCAATAGAAATTAGCTTTTAAATTCTAGATTCTAGCTTGAAGTATTAGGTTTTATTGCTTAAATTAGTGGCTTATAAGTTGTTTGTCAAGTCTGCAAAAGCTTATTTGCTGTCTTTGCTTTTTGAGCAATTGAGCTTATTGAGTTTTTGAGCTTAATGTTTTATTTCCTGGCTTTGCTCCTTTTATCGTCATTCTAAGTTGTCTTTTGTTAATTTTAGCTCAAATCTCTTTTCATTTATAGATTAAGCACATTATAAGCTCTCAGGAACTTCTTTTGTTTCTAAAATTGAGCTTAATTTGAGCTTAATATAGCTGATTTAGTAAAAATAAGCAAAACCACCACTATCTGTTCAAGCTTATGGATAAGGCTGTTTTTTGAGCTTATTAGTTTAATTCAGTTTAGGTCTCTTTTATAAAAGTAGCTTATTTTTGTGTCCCTCTTAATCCTAGTATTAGATTTTATAAAAGTCAAAAATAAAACAAATGCAAAAAGAGGGTTTGCCCACAACTAATCGAACCCACACCACTACACATTATAGTTCCAACGTGTAACAGTTTGCTTCAATAGCTCACCATCCATATCACACACAATTTAATACGAGTACAAAAAAATGACACAACACGTTTCATTTTTCCTCTTCCACATATAATTCCGTAAGCTTATTAAGCTCTTTTCTCAGCTGTATTAATAAGCTTGAAGTTTTCCCACCCCTTTTTTCCCCCCACCCCCCCCCCCCCCCCCCCCTTTTGTGTTTTTTTTTTATTTTCTATTAATCTTTGTTACGTTTTAGATTTTTACTGAATTTTTCATAATTTTTCATCAATTATTTTATTTTTAGTAATTTTTCGAAAGTTAAAATCTTAAAAAATCTATAAGAAATAGAAAAAAGTTTCAGAAAAATACAAAAAAATAGTTTTTAGTTTTATAAAAAATAGCTTTAGGTTTACATTCAGTCAAATCATTTTCACCACTTTTAGATTTTAATTTTCATTTTTAAGCTTTTATTTTTAATTTTAAAAATAGGATTTTAATTTTAAAAATAGTTAAAAATAGTTTTCTGAGTTTTTATGTTATTTTAGACTTTTTATAAGTTTAAAATCATTTTCAAATTTTCTTAACAAGAGCATAGTGTATACGGATCACTCCGCCCTAAAATATCTCTTTGCAAAAAAAGATTCCAAGGCGAGATTGCTCCGTTGGGTTCTCCTCCTTTAAGAGTTCGATTTTAACGTAATTGACACAAAAGGAGCCGAGAACCTCGCAGCCGATCATCTTTCCTGATTAGAAAATCCTTATGAAAGTGTGCTCGACCCAAAGGAAGTGAATGAAAAGTTTCCTCTCGAGACACTTAATATGGTAACTTTTCGTGGTGACTCAAGTACCCCGTGGTTTGCCGATTATGCAAATTACCACGCGGGGAATTTCATTGTTAAAGGAATGTCGTCCCAGCAGAAAAACAAGTTTTTAAGGATGTTAAACACTACTTTTGGGATGACCCCTTCTTGTTTAAAATATGTGCGGATTAAGTGATCTGGCGGTGTGTGCACGGCAAAGAAGCTATCGATATCCTCGAAGCTTGCCACAATGGACCCACCGGGGGACATCATGGTGCAAATCAAACCGCCAAAAAGGTCTTTGATGCCGGTTTCTTTTGGCCCACTATTTACAAAGTTGCACACGAGTTGGTTAAAAATTGCGACTCGTGCCAACATCAGGAAAAAATTTCACAAAGGGATGAGATGCCTCAAAATTCCATCCAAGTTTGTGAAATCTTTGACGTTTGGGGCATTGATTTCATGGGGCCGTTCCCGTCTTCACGAGGGAACAAGTATATACTTGTGGCGGCCGACTATTTATCAAAATGGGTTGAAGCGAAAGCGCTCCCCACCAACGATGCCCGAGTTGTTTGCAAATTTCTTAAATCTCTCTTCGCCTGATTTGGTGCCCCTCGTGCTATCATAAGTGATCGCGGAACCCATTTTTGCAATGACCAGTTTGCAAAGGTCATGCTTAAATACGGAGTCACTCATCGTCTCTCCACCGCATATCACCCACAAACAAGTGGGCAAGTTGAGGTATCCAATCGTGGCTTAAAACGAATTCTTGAAAGGACAGTGGGCGAGAACCGTGCCTCTTGGTCGGACAAATTAGATGACGCTCTCTGGGCTTTCCGCACAGCTTACAAAACACCCATCGGGTGTACTCCTTACAAGCTCGTGTACGGAAAGGCATGTCATCTACCGATCGAGCTCGAGCACAAAGCCTACTGGGCCTTGAAGCATGCTAACTTTGACCTTTCGACCGCGGGTGATCACCGCAAAGTTCAACTCAATGAACTAAATGAACTTCGTGATCATGCCTATGAGAATTCTTTGATTTACAAGGAGAAAACTAAGAGGATCCATGACGCCAAGATCAAAAACCGCGTTTTTAACGTCGGTGATCAAGTCCTCCTCTTTAACTCTAGATTGAAGATGTTCTCGGGCAAATTAAAATCCCGTTGGTCCGGACCATTCACCATTGCCCAAGTTTTTCCATATGGCACCGTTGAGTTATCTCAAAACTCCGGGCCAAACTTTAAGGTGAACGGTCATCGAATTAAGCACTACTTTGGAGGGGACGTACCAAAATTGGTTGTCCCAGATCTCCAAACCTTCCCCAAGGACAAATGAATTCGGGGATTGGGTCAAGCTTAGTGACCCTAAACAAGCGCTTCGTGGGAGGTACCCCATGCTTATCCGTAGTTATATTATGTAGTAATGAATAAGTGTTTTTGTTGTAAGGAGGACTGCCTCTTTCTTTTATCGTTTGCATGTGTGTTGTATGTCCAGGATGTCCCAGATTTTTGAAGCCTCTCGTGCTCGCGGTTTTTGTCCTTCGATCACAAGTGCTTCAAATCCTCAGCTTCATTTGGGAAATCCGATATCCTAATCTAATCGATTAACGTTTATCTTTAAGCATAATTAATAAACGGATTAGGATTTGCGTAGAGACCCTTCGTAAAACGTTGAGGTAAAACGTTGAGGACAATGTTTCATTCTAGTATGGGGGGATCTTCGATTTGATTGTGCCTGCAGCTGTTGTTTTCGCGTAATCCCGTTTTTACCACCAAAATTCCAAAAAAAATTCAAAAATAAAATAAGTGTTTTGTCACAATTCTGACTTTCCTGCTAGGTAGAATAAGAGTAAATTTTGACTCGATCGAGCGTGTTGAGCTCTAGCTTGTTCCTTAACGTTTAGACTAAGCGTTCGCGAATATTCGCGAAGAAGAAAAAATGATAGAGTTAAGTATGAGTTGGATGCTAAACAAGGATTATTTGGAAATCTTAAGAGCTCATGTATGAAATTTGTGGCTTTTTCTCCCATAAGCTCTTAACCTGATTAATATACGTGCTATTTTTGGAGATTAAACTTAAATCAACAATTTTTATGTAGTTTATAGCAAAAATTTTAGCCTTAGTTCAAATTTATACTTGAGATTTTCAAAAAGAAGTCTTCTCTATATCATGAAAAAAAATGACGATGATGAAAAAGGAAAAAAAATATAATAAATATAAACTGTGGGCTGATAAAAGTTTGCTGCATCTTGCCGGCTCACAACCGATGTTGCAGCCTTCTAAAAAGTCAAGGGTTACAATTGCATCAATGTTATGGTTACATATTACGTGTGAATTAATAAATGTAAGATCTCTTTTTGTTAAATTAAAATATGCTTTTGAACTTTGACTATTCTATTTTAAGTTTTTAAATAGGCTATGTGTATACTGGAAACCTAAGAGTTTTTGAAACCTAAGGTCCGTGAGTCCCGATACTAGTCTCTGTAGGGTGTCAAAAGCCTGGTCACTTAGCCGAAATGTTGGGATGTGCCGAGACGAAAGTCGCTACATGGGATGATCTCGCCTTCAAACTCATTATTCTCGGGTGGAACGTGAAACATAGAATTTTGCAAAACATTGATCCAAAGTTGAAATTCAAAATAGCACATACACCTAAGATATAATAATTGTCGGGAGTGAAAAGTTCACAAGTTGCAAATATGAGTAGTGTTAGCATCTTAACTGATATTTAACTGTGATTTCGTTTTAAGCTTGGTTTGGAGCAAGTGAAAAGTCGGGGACGATGAATTTATCCTTTTTGGGGCATTCTCGGATCGAAATGCATCTTGTTCTATGATCCCTAAAAGTTATAAAATAACGAAAGTCAAATAAGTTAGTTAGTTGCTTAATATGAAAAGTACAAAAAAATGAGAAAAATGAAAAATACAAAAATATGTGTAGGAATAAGAGTATATATTTAAAAATGGTAAAGACGGGGCTTTTCAAAGCTATTGATTCTTTATTTCCCCTCGATGAACACTTAGCTACTTTTCGAGGTTATTAGTCGAGGGGGATTAAGAGTCTTAGTTTTCTAAGTGCTTACTTATAGCATTGCGTGAGGACACGCCAATGTCTTAGTATGGGGGATTTTGGTATGTGCTTAATTACACATACCGTTTTCCATCAAAACCGGACTTAAATGACCAAAAACGTACCAAAAATACATTGTATTTGTATGTTTTCACTTATATTGTGCAGGTAACGGATAATCAAGAAAAGGACAAAATCGAAGCCAAAACAACAAGAAACGAGCACGGGAACAGAAAGAGCGTGATGAAGTCAAAATCAAGTCAAAAAGTCAATCAAAGTCAACCCGTCAAAGTCAAAGGTCAAACCCGAAGCCGTAAACCGAAGAATACTTAATGGGCCCACCCGAACCCATCTAATGGGCCGGATAAGCCCATTAGTATATTGCACGAAGACCTTAAGCCCAAGTAAATTAAAATAGCCCAAATACCCATTATTTCTATAACCGGCCCAAACAACCCACTAAAAGCCCATTCCCACTTAACTGTCGTTAACCCTTATTATCACTTGAGCTTGACTTTCGTTAGTCCACAAGGACTTTCCTTGCAATGACATATAACACCCTCGAGGGCTTAACCTTCCACATCCCCAAATTATAATCAACACAAGGACTAAAATTGCAACACTATGTATAACTTTGAGGGACTACTTATGCCAACTCCCCAAACATTCACCTGATTCATATCAAACAAACAGGACACCCCATTTCCCGCCTTACTGTTCATCATCTCCCCTGTCCCTGTCCCCCCTCCTCGACCACTGTTCACAACCAGCCAAAACCCATTACACCACCCTTCCCCACCCCCACATGGCCTCATGACACCTTGGCAATCCCCTAATACCCCATTGGACAAGAAAAAACGACACAAGATCAAGGGACAGGATCATTTGGTTTGGGCTCCAAGCAAATTGAAAGGCTATGATGAGCTTATGATTTCACTCACACAACAAGCACAAGCTGAAGCCTCTCTCTAAAGAAGCACACCAAGAGACCTCCTAGAATCTTCCTACGAGTAGTATAAATATAGGACCTCTTGTAGCCATTTGGCAGTTAGTTTTTGGTGTAGTCTTTTTAACCTAGTTTTAATTTTATCAGTTTTCATAGTGAAATTTTTAATATTGTAATGTTTTGAAGTTTAATGAAATTTAAGTTGGTTTCTTAAAAAAATATGTTTTAAGCTCTTTTGTTTTCAAATCTTGACTATGTTTCAAAAGCCTTCATAAGCTCTTATAAGTTCTTAATCATACACATAAGTAATCTGTTTTTATCTAAATAAAAAAGACTTAAGTAAATTTTACAAAAATCTCAAAAAGAATCTCCTCTAAAAATCACCTCAGCTTCTTTTTGGATGATAAGCTAGATTTAGAAGAGCTTATAGACCTACTAGCTTGTTTTATACAAGCTAGAGGTTGTAGAATCTTTTTATCACCCTTGTTTTGAGCAAAGGGTATTGTAAGTCTTCATTTTCATTTTTGCTTATTGTTAGATATTAGAAAAAGACTCGGTCACCCCGTGTATTTTACTGTTTATTATAGCTCGTAGTTTTATAGTTAATAGTATGTTTTTCGGTTTTAAGTCGGGTACGAATACCCGGTATATTGTAAGTACTATATATAGCCTCTTCCAACTTTAGAAGAGGTAAGCTAGTCATATATTACTTTTTATAGAAAAACACTTTCTCTCTCTAGATTTTCTTTCTCAAGTGTTTCTCTCTCTAGAAACTAGCCAAATCCAAGAATCAACACCGTGTTATGATATAAGATATACCACAATTGGTATCAGAGCTAATGGGATGATTAGATCGTGTGTATGTGCGATTTCTTGCT
>BQNB010028331.1:1826-56749 GCA_026074375.1 Tanacetum coccineum | reverse complement strand
CTATGTTGAATGAGCAATCGTTACCACAAAAGTTTTGGTGTAACGCCGTAGATACTTCAACATACATTCTCAACCGAATCCTACTTATAAACTCTTGAGACGTAGGAAACCTACTCTTGATTATTTTAGAGTGTTTGGAAGCAAGTGCTTCATTTTAAACACTAAAGAATACCTTACCAAGTTTGACCCAAAGTCATACGAATGTGTCTTTTTTAGGTTACTTCCAAAATAGTAAAGCCTACATCATCCTTAATAAACACACTAGGAAAATTAAAGAATCACTCAACGTGACATTCGATGAAACTCCTCCACCCTCTAAGACATCACCCTTGGTGGATGATGACTTAGATGAATGAAGCAATTAAGGTTACCAAAAAGAAAATTTTAGAAAATGACATTGAGGATGAAACTTTAGAGATTGACGAAATAACCAATATTAAGGAATCTAGAAACCATCCATTAGAAAATGTCATAGGAAACCTTAACCAAAGAACTCTTAGGTCACAAGCCTAATACCAAAGTAACTTCTTTTGTTTTATATCAACTATAGAACCTAAGAATGTTAATGAAGCCTTAACGGATAAAAGTTGGATAATCGCTATGCAAGAAAAATCAAATCAATTCATTGCTAACGATGTTTAGGAGTTAGTTCCACAACCCAAGAATATGACAATCATAGGAACTAAGTGGGTGTTTAGAAATAAGTTAGACGAGAACGATATTGTTTCTTGAAATAAGGCTAGGCTAGTTGCTCAAGGCTATAATCAACAATAGGGCATTGATTATGATGAAACTTACGCCTCAGTTGCTAGACTTGAGTCCATTAGGATACTATTAGCTTATGATTGTGTTTTAGATTTTAAGCTATTCCAAATGGATGTAAAAAGTTCATTACTGAACGGTTTTATCAATGAGGAGGTATACGTGGCACAACCTCTAGGATTCATTGACTTCGAAAAACCGGATCATGTTTATAAACTAAAGAAAGCTTTTTATGGTCTTAAACAAGAATCCAAAGCTTGGTATAATAGATTGAAAGCTTTTATTGTTAAACATGAATACAAAATGGGAATGGTAGATAACACACTTTTTACTAAGAAGAAAAGTTCAAATCTCATCATCGTTTAAATATATGTCGACGACATTATATTCGGTTCGACTTGTCAAGACATGTGTGATGAATTTGCCAAAATCATGCATGACGAGTTCGATATGAGCATGATGGTTGAACTCAACTTCTTCCTTGGATTACAAATAAAACAAATGGAGGATGGTATCTTCTTTAATCAATCTAAATATATTAAATAAATGCTTAAGAAATTTGGCTTAGAAGATTCTAAACCAATGAAAACCCCCATGTCCTCCGACACTAAACTCACGAAAGACGAAAAGTGTGAGTCGGTAGATAGTACCAAATATACTTTAGAGGGTCAAATGCTAATCGAGTTTGTCATTCAAAATAAATTCTTTTCTTTCACTATCGAAGAATTTGGTCAAATTCTTAGTATTCCCACAAATGGTGCATGTTCGTTTACCGACAAGTGGTCTCTTGACAATTTGCAGTATAGTGTCCCTACGAGTGGTCCTTATCAAACCAATCCTCATTGTCTCGATGAAATTAAAAACTATGTTCAAGAGGAACTGGAGGGTCCAGCCACTCGTATTCATCATAAAAACTGTACGTTTGTAGGATGTTGTTTGACATCTTGGTTCTCGAAGAAACAAACCGCTCTTGTTATATCCACTACTGAAGCCGAATACGTAAGCGCCAGAAAGGCATGTCAACAAGCACTATGGATGAAACAAGCTCTTATCGACTATGACGTTCGACTTGACAACGTCCCGATAATGTGCGATAATAAAGGCGAGATTGACCTTAGCAAAAACCCGATGCAACACTCTTGAACCAAACACATCAAAATTCGTCACCACTTTCTTCGTGATAATGTCAAGAAAGGACATATCTCTATCGAAAAAGTGCCATCCGTCGACAACATCGCCGACATTCTTACTAAACCCCTTAAACATGAATCGTTTAACTATCTGCATCTTGGTTTAGGAATGATGGAACACATTCCATAAATCTTCTTCTCTTTCTTCTGTCTCGATTCTAGTCAGTGTTCCACTTCGTGTCGTGACAACTTAAATACTTCATTCGAAGTACTTTGAGCATTTTTAATTCGCGAAATGCAAATTAAAATGTCACTCATCTTTGTAAAAATTTTGTCAATCAGTCCAAATTTCTCTGCTGAGGGTGGCCCTCATATCTTCGGTGGCCCCCATATCGATATGGGACCACCACTAGTGAGACCATATGTCTGTCACCTTCAAACTTTGTAAAAGACAAAACCACACATCCCCTTCCTTCTTGCTGCAGCAACGAACATGACCAAAACATAACAAAAACTTAAAACTGACCAAATTAACTCAAATTGAAGATAAAATCAACACCTACAATCATTCCTAACATCATTAACATCATTAATTGTAAGTCATTTCTTCTATTTTCTTTCAATTCGTGTCTAGGGTTCATGATGAACACAAAAATTAAAATTGGGGATTTTTTGTTTTTATTGCAGTTGTGTACAATTAGGACTACTAGAATACAATGTACAACTAATATGATTCCCGTAGATATAAGATTTGCATTATTAGAGTGTGTTTGTCAAAAATAATTTTCGAACACAAAACCCTAATTTTATTTCAAAATCACTCACGTTAGGATCACAATAAATTTGTTGTTATGCATTGTTAATACACTCTAAAAATGTTTTTGCTTACATGCATAATGATCTCATGAACAAAATTCGAGATACATAGTTCATATGTATTTTTTAACATGTTTGGATAAGCAAATTGAATTAAGGAGTGTTTGGGTTAACTCATAGGTTTTTATTTTTAGAGTCAAGTTAGTCGCAACTCTACATTTGTTACATATAGGCACACACTAGTCACTAATTCCTATTAACATTGCAAGTTCACAATAATAAAACGTGGTATTACTTTTCTATCTAGGTGATAATGCCTCATAAAACTGCGAAAGACCACCAAAACACAAAAAGGTACATTCAAAAATATCACACGAATACACCTCACCTTTAAAAGAGATGCTTAAGAATCTTGAAGGCCGTTGCATTCATGAGGGTCGGGCAGTTTTTCAAGATTTTGACAATTTGGTCTATGTTGAGTCTATATTCAGTCATATTGGGTTTGATTGTCTTCTCAAAATCAATGAACAAATCTGTCCATGTTTTATCCTCGAGTTTTATAGTCAATACTGAGTTAACTACACTTCAGAGGATCAAATGCTAATCGAGTTTGTCATTCAAAATCAATTCTTTTCTTTCACTCTTGAAGAATTTGGTCAAATTCTTGGTATTCCCACTAATGGTGCATGTTCGTTTACCAATAAGTAGCCTCTTGACGACTTACGGTATAGTGTCTCTACGAGTGGTCGAATTACTGTATAGTGTCTCTACGAGTGGTCCTTATCTAACCAATCCTCCTTGTCCTGATGAAATTAAAAACTATGTTCAAGAGGAACGGGAGGGTCTGGTCACTCGTATTCATCATAAAAATGTCATTTGTGTCGAAGAACACAAAATTTTAACTCGTGAAATCACCGAGAGACGCCCGACAAGAGAACATTAACACAACCAGTGAATGAAAATCTTTGGTTAATTATTCAGAAAATGTCTTTTGTCTTTGGGTTAACCGGGATCTGTCCTTTGTAGTGTCTTTATCACATGCACCTAGATTGTATCGCTAAGAGCTCCAGCGATATAATCTTGCATATTTTATTGCAAAACGTACGGAGTTAGTCACTAAACAACCTCGGTTAATCATGCCATACGGCATGTTATTAAGTCGGTTGTTTAAACATGTCATGACCATTAGTCACGGGGTGTTAGAAGATTACTATGACTTGCACGATCCTGTCATGTATTCTCTTACCACTCAACAAGAGTGAAAGACTCGAAAGGATTATGGCACAAAAAGAGGTCGTCACTCCACTTCTTCTTCCTCTGCCTTTGGTCAACCATCCTTCTATTATCTCAATGATGATGATGATGATGATGGAAATGATGAAGGGACCTCGTGTACAAGCGCTCCTTCCCCCACTCGTTTTGTTAATTCATTAACAAATGAGGTTCCTCGAGTCTTTGAAAACCCACCAAATGTGGACCACGACATGGAACCCTATTGACACCCGCCAAACTGAAACTCTAAACCATCAAGTTCAATTGAGAGATGATCATCATGGTGGATTAAGGTCAATCAGGAAGGGCTTCAAGAATTTATGGAGAAATATGAAGAAGAAGTGAGCAATTTGGATAATTGATATAAGACAATATACTTATATTTACTACTTTATTATGCTTGTTGGTACTTACTATTGATATCTATGCTTAGGTACTTGAACTTTTATGTCCATTTATAGTTCTTTATATGTAATTATGGGCAACATAACTTGCCTTTGGGATGACTCTTCAATTTTATCATTCCTAAACCTTGCTTGCATGGCACCCTTGATATACAATGGTACTTTGATACTCTATGGTTATTTCTATGATATTATGCATGACAATTTCTGAGTCAATATGCCTATATTCACTTCTCTAATAGAATTTAGGATAACTAGCCTTGTGAATTTGATTATTAGGAAGTATTAGATGATTTTTGGTGAAATAGGATTGATTGCAAAAGGGGAATCTGGGAAACTTTTTCTGTACATGATTTACTAAAATCAGGACAAACTAGAAAAATTTCGTTTATCCAGAAAACAGCCCCCATAAATATAGGGTGGCCCCCAAATATATCTGGGGCTGCCACCATATATATGGGACCACCAGCAGGAGTCACGAAATTTATACTGTGTCTCCTGATTTTCTGTGCAGTTGACCATCCTCTCTTCTAGACCTAGCTACATCTTCTGCATTTTGCTAAACCTTTTTTGGAATCTCTCTTCCTAAACCTCATGCTTTACCTCTTTAATATACTCCTTCTAAATTAAATACTCATCCTCATCATTCTTCTTATCATCTTCATCTCCTTCATATCTTTCTTCCATGGCTTCCACTCAAGCCTCCTCCTCTAACCCTTCCAGAAAATCAAACTAACCATCATTCCACCTAGACAACTCTTTGTCAACATCTCTAGTGATGAATATGTCACTACCATACCTTCTCCCCATAACAATATCCTCTTCTCCATATCTACCAAATGCACCATCAAAAACTCCATCAACCAAAGATACATCATCTACTTTTGGCACTACCTCTTCCTCATTTGAATCAAAACCTCAATCCTCACCTCCTACTTCTAATTATACACCCTCTCTTCAACCATCTAATCCCTTTCTTGATAATATCATGGATGCACCTCTACGACCCTCAAACCCAATTCCACTCCATGATATTATCAAGAAAGGGATTAGATGGTTGAAGACCCTCAAACCCAATTCCACTCCAAAGACATCATTCCTTAGATATCACTCTTTCCTTGTCACCAATCACCCATCTTAATCATATTCTTGATACTCCTTCACCACCTTCACCACAACCACCACCTCAACTACCTCTCATGGGTTATCCTATTTACTTCAACTATCATGACTATCATGGCTTAACTTGTCTTTGTTGCCCTCACAGCCAAAATCTTGTCTTTTCTCTTAGGGATGAAATGAACTTAATGTTTGCTCACATTGAGTATCTTTTCACTTCTGCCATTGTTTCACTCGCTCCACCTTACCCTTAAAAATTTGGTCATGTCACATCATAATATGTCGACCTAACCTTTTTGCTCAAAGTAGATGCACAAACTTTTATCATCCTCGATTTTATTCTTACTATGGGCTTTCTTTAGAAGACTACCACATCGGTTGTGAGCCGGCAAGAGGTAGTAAACTTTTATTAGCCCACAGTTTATATCTATTATTATTATTTTATTATTTATTATTATTATTATTTTATTTTTTTTCCAAAAATTTGATACGCTTCGAATACGCTATACGTAAATATATATAGTATATAAGGATTATATCAAATAATAGTATAGTAAGTATTTTCCGTCGGGTTCTAGAAACGAACTTTTAACCAAAGTTGTCTCAAAAACCTCCCGGGTCGTTTTCCCTCGACGAAGCGTGAATTAAAAATCGGTTAAGTTCGTGATCGCGCGTTTCGAATGGCTAAAAAGATTTTTGATTTGGTTTCTAAATCCTACTTGACATATTGATAAAGTAAATAAAAGCATAAAAACGAGCAAAGCAATAAAAACAATTAAACATGTAAAGCATTAAACAAAAATGAGTATTTAAAACGAGACAAATAAGCAAGCATAATAAATTCAATTTTAAAATTGCAAACTTCTAAAAATAAATCCTACATTAAAAGAAATTATATATATATATATATATATATATATATATATATATATATATATATATATATATATATATTTTAAAAGGAAACTTCTTTTTGAAAAATTCAAGTATAAGTTTGAACTAAGACTAAATTTTTTGCTATATATTACATAAAAATTGTTGATTTAAGTTTAATCTCCAAAAACAGCACGTATATTAATCCGGTTAAGAGCTTATGGGAGAAAAAGCCACAAATTACATACATGAGCTCTTAAGATTTCCAACTAATCCTTGTTTAGCATCCCACTCATACTTAACTCTATCATTTTTTGTTCTTCGCGAATTTCCACGAATGCTTAGCCTAAAAGTTAAAAAACAAGCTAGAGCTCAACACGCTCGATCGGGTCAAAAATTTACATCTTAACCTCTAACCCAGTAGGAAAGTCAAAATTGTGACAAAACACTTATTTTATTTTTGAAAAATTTAAAATTTCTCGTATTTTTGAAATTTTTTGTGGGAAAACGGGGTACGTGAGAACAACGGGCAAAAGTAGGTAAGATTATATCGAAGATATACTACCCCATACTAAAATTAAACATTGTCCTCAATGTTTCCTAGCCTAAGACTTAAAAACCCCATACTAGAACTCAAAAAGGTCGAATGCATAACTCAAGCCTGAAGAAAGTATCACAAAAATCTTAAGGCCGTTATCAAGTGTCTTAAAAATAAATGTAGTCGATAATAATCCTTAGGATATCGGATTTCCCCAAACTAATGGCAAGCAAAGGCTAGGAAGCTCGAGTGGACCGGGACAAAACACCGAACACGAGAGTCTTCAGAAAATTTTGGGTCAATCCTGCAAACAATCACAAGTACAAACACAACAAGAATCGGAAGAGTACAAGCCTCCTCACATCACAAAGAAAAAGAAGATAGAAGGATAAGCATGGGGTGCCTCCCACGAAGCGCTTTGTTTTTGGTAACCGAGTCACATAGCTTGACTCGATCCCCGAATTCATTCGTCCTTGGAGAAAGTGTAAATGGAAGAGAAAATCTCAATCGGGCTTTCATTAATGTTTGGATAAACATTTAAGCACTTGAAAGTTCCATCCCGATGAGATGCCACCGGCTCTAAGTGGAGAAGCCAGGGTAAAAAATGGTGTCCTCATTCTTGGGTGAGGAAAGTAAGGGAGAAACCTCAGGGTAAGTAAGATACGAGAGAAAAATCCGAATTTCAAATGTGAAGGGAAGTCGTCCACTTCAACTAAATACTCCCTCCCCCTGGGTCAAAACATTCGTCTTTATTAAGCTCATCAACATTGTTTATCATGAGCACATTGGGTTCCATGTCGAAGGTTAAACGTTCATATTCGGGAATGGGATCATCGTTAAGCAAGTTGTCAATAATATCCTCTTCCGAGTCAAAATCACTTTCAATACCTGGTGGTATCGAATCATCCGGTCCGGAAAATATATCGATCTCTTCCCTATTAGAATCACTATCCTCGATAAGTGTAGTAGATGTGGGAAAGAATACACGTATGATTGTATGAGAGTTTTCCGGTGACTGAGAAGATGAATTACCGCATAGCAACGACATTCGATTGATATAATCCTCGTGCTCTCTAACAATTCCTGGAGGAATCGTGATAAGTTCACCGGTGAACTCATGGTGGAGAGGATCACTCTTGGGAGAAAAAGTATCATGTTGTGGTTCATGATCGAAAAATACATCGGAAGAGAAATTATGGGTGGTATCATCACTAAGCAAACTCTCAAGATATAATACGTCTCCTTCTGAGTCATAATAACCTTCCTCAATATACGTAGGAACTTCGATAGCTAGAAAAGCATCGATCTCATCATTATCGCCTCCTGGATCAAAACATTCAGCCTCATCAATTGGAGCATCGTACAAAATTCTTTTCCAATCATTCGTTTTACATTCCAAATCAAATAAATCATCATTCTCTTCAAAAGGTTGTTCATCGATGAATCCCTCAAGAATAGAAGCAATGCTTTTTATAGGAGTAGACGGATCATGGTGAAGTAGAAACTCAATGTCATCTCCTGGAGTAAGACACTCATCCTTATTAGAATCAGAAAGAGGTGTGACTAGGAAAGTCGACTCATCAAGGTTGGAATCATAAGAATCCTTGCACTCGATGTCCTCTAACACTTCATCAAAAAGAGGGTTTATGTCACTAGAGTTGAAATTGACATCAAATTCGAAAAGAGGGTTAGAGAAGGTCACGAAATCCGATCACAAGGAACGTTTGATGGAGATAAATCCATCACACGAAGGTAAAACGTTCTTACTATCACTCCTGGATGTATCCTCAGATTCTCTTGGGATTGGGATAATTTCCTCAACACTAAAAGTACTAAGGTGCTCGTCCCCCATTATGAGAGAATCCTTGGGCTCAATAGACGGTAAGGTGGATGTGATTGCAAAAACCTAAGAAACTTGAGGTGTTTTGTTTGAATGGAAAATGCTCTCCTTGCAAATAACTCTAAAATTCTTCAAACAAGGTGTGATACGAGTTTGGTGTTTAGCTGTCAACTCTGCGAGATTCTTCACTTCCTGCTTTTCCTTTTTATCGTTGGCATCTTTCGGTGAGGGCAAGCAAACTAGAGCGGGTTCGTTGGTGAACTTCTTAAAAC
Organism: Tanacetum coccineum; assembly: GCA_026074375.1. Classification (NCBI taxonomy): domain Eukaryota; kingdom Viridiplantae; phylum Streptophyta; class Magnoliopsida; order Asterales; family Asteraceae; genus Tanacetum; species Tanacetum coccineum. The sequence goes on along the minus strand of BQNB010028331.1, from coordinate 47,723 downwards.
TATCCTTGCATGTGTCATTAATCATTTTAATTGACTCGTTTACATGCTTTTGAGGATGTTTTGACGTGCCATCAACATGAAAAGTTATTTGTTCATTTCCGTCCCTCAAAACAAGTTCTCCTTCATAATCACGCCATCATTCCCTCGCACACATAATTAAAGCATGATGGTCCTCAAAAGGATCTTCCTAAAAATGAGTGGTACTAAGAGATCGCTTTTTGAAATCGACAACAACAAAGTCGGTAGGAAAATGAAATTTCCCAACTTTGACAAAAACGTCTTCGGCGAGTCCTTTAGGATAAGTAATCGATCGGTCCGCTAACTCTAAAGTCATCCGAGTTGGTGTAAGATCAGGTAAAGAAAGCTTTTTCCAAATAGAAAGAGGCATAAGATTTATGCTCGCGCCAAGATCGACATACATCCATTCCTGGGAAATTACATGGAATAAGAAACTTGCCGGGATCTCCAAGCTTTTCGGGAAGCTTTTTGAGGAGCATTGCCGAGCAATTCTCGTTCAACGGTATCTTAGCTAACTCAAGCAACTTTTCCTTATTCATAAGCAAACTCTTAATCGTAGGAGCAAATCTTGGCATCAAAAGTAAAGCATCCGCAAAACTAATGTCGAAGCGCAAATCTTGAAAGATTTGGAAGATCTTCTCCATTTGATTCGAAGCTTTGTCACGGGACTTTTGATCATCACGTCGTGAAGGATATGGAATATTTGGCTTAGGTAAACTCTTCGGAATATCGGATTCCGGAATGGGAGTGGTTTTAGGCAAACTCTTCGGAACATCGGGTTCCGGAATAGAAATGGGGATAACCGGAGGTGGGATTTGAGCGGTACTTCCTTGGAAATTTGTTTGCTCTTTATCCGTTGTCTCCTCGGTTTCTCGTTCCACTACCTTTTTAGGAGAAGGATTAGTAGGAATCGAGGGTCCCTCGTAAGCAACACCACTTCGAGTAGTGATCGCTTTCATCTCACCCTTCGGGTTTGGAATGGTATTACTCGGAAGAGTACCCGAAGTTGAGGCTTGGTTTTGAAATAATCCACAAATCATGTTTTGCAAATTATTTTGAAAGGTAGTTTGTTGATTCATCATGACGGCTTGTTGAGATTTTATCGTGTTTTGAATTTCTTCTTAAGTCTCCTTTCAACGAGTTGATTTGATTTTGCATGTTCCTCAACATCTGATCGTTATTCCTCTTGTAACTTGAAAAATCATTTGAAAACTCTTGTTGAACTTGATTATTAGGCACTTGAAAAGGTTGGTTTTGAAATCCTTGGTTTTGAAAATTTGGAGCATGATTATTTTGAGCTTGAAAACCTTGATTTCCATGAAAATTATTTCCCCGATTAAAATTATTCCCTTGAACTTGATTCTGATTTAACCTATTTTGAGACCATTGTTTTGCACCGGAGCAAAACCTGGTGGTGCCATTTGATTACTAACACGGTTTAGAGGGTTAACTTGATTGTAAGTACCCGTAGTCGCACAAACACTAGCTTGATTGTTATCGATAGCCGGACAATTATACCAAGAATGGGCACCACCACAAGTAACACAAGATTCCTCAACCGCTTTAACCGGAGCGGGAGTGACAACTTTCTTAGAAAACAATTTCGACTAAGGTCGAAAGTTTAATCCACAAGCTTTAACATTCTCACATCCTGTTTATACTTAAAAGTAGCATTAATCCTAGAAGCATTTGATCTATTTCGTAAATAACGAACTTTTGATTTGTTCTCAATTATGTTTAAAGCCTCTCTAGCCATCTTACTCAAAAGATTTCCACCTGCCGTGGCATTTAAGGAGTCTTGTTCATTCTCGTTTAAACCGTTATAAAAGGTATCAACTTGAGTTAACTCCGTAAATCCGTGACGGGGACAAGCTCTAAGCAACTCCTTAAATCGTTCCTACGCTTCACTAAAAGTGTTCCCTCAAATTTTTGTGTAAATACGAGAAATTTCATTCTTTAAGTGAGTGGTTTTCGAAGGAGGGAAAAATTGATTCACAAATTTTGGTAACGAGATCCTCCAAGTCAAGATTGAATATGGTGAGGTTCTTTCTCGTACCAAAGTTTAGCAGCTCCCTCGAGCGAATATGGAAAAACATCATAACTTAATCACATCGTTAGCCACATTTCCTAAATTGTAAAGTCGAGGTATTCCATTTTGAAATTTTTTTAAAAAAAAAAAGTTAATATGAGCATGAGGATATTCACTCTCACGACCGTAAAATGGATTCGCTTGAACCAATTGAAGCAAATTCGTCTTAATCTCAAAATGATCCGCATTCATTTCTGGTAAAACAATAGCTTCTCCGTACCCTACCGGGGTGCTCGAAGTACTCATCATAGTACGTTCCGTCATTGGTGCAACTTCAACGATAGTACGAAGCTCGGGTTCGACTATGTTTGGAGCACGTCCTTTGTTTCGACGTCTCGGAATGGTGACGTTTGAATTATTTGGAAAATAGGAATTTCTAGTGCGCATGCACTAAACAAGCAACTGAAATGAGAAAAGAAACGAGAAAAGGAAATATTTTTGTTTACCGAATAATCAACAAACTTAGGGTAACTCTCTTAAGTAAAATAAATTTTACAAAAGAGGTGCGCCTTTTTCGTTAGTGACACAAACGGTAAAAAAAATTTAATCTTTGGTTCGGGAACTTATTAATGGATAATACCTCAATTGAAGGTATTATTTGTTGGTGTTCTTTTACCAACTTGGTAATTTTTTTATATTCACAAATTAACGAGAAGAATCGAAAAATTCAGAAGAGCAAATATTTTTGTATTTTTTTGTTTTTAATCTTCTACTTATACTAAAAAGAAAAGAAAAATATTTTTTACTTTTTATATTTTTTTATTTTTATTTTTTATTTTTGATTTTCTTAAAAGCGTAACTTTCGAAGACGAAAGGTTCTCCAAATCACGATCGACAAACTTCAAACGAAAGAATCTTAATCACAAATCCCCGGCAGCGGCGCCAAAAACTTGATTGCGTAAAGTTTTATACACGTATAATGATATAAGAATAGAAAATTACCAAACTACCCTTGAGGACAAAGGAAGAAAGGAAAATTCTCACAATTATATATAACAATACGTATATTTACCGGTAAGTGATTACCGGGTCGTATTCCTCGAAGATTTATGAAATTGAGACCACGTTTGTTATTTGGACAATGATTTGAATTGGTTCAGAGATGATTTGTTTTCTAAAATCCTAAAAGTGAGCAAATTAAAGGATAGTTAAACCTAACTTTAATAACTGGAAATTGAACTTTAACTAAAAACGCAAAACGGAAACTCTAAATGGTGATTAAAAATCCTAAATTTCCAAAATTAAACTTAAAATGAATTTTTCTCTTTTAATGGAATCTAATTGACTAAAAAGTAAGTTTAAAGAAAACTAGAACAAAAACGGAGTTGAAATGAGCTTAAAAGCACGAAAAACGTGAATGGGAACGAATCTTTTTCTTTAAAAAATGAAATTTTGCAAATTAAACCCTACGAAAGAAAAACTATTTTTCCTAGGAACTATATGAATAAAGAAATTTTTCTAAAAAAGAATTATATTTATTTTGATTATTTTTCTATTTTTTATGATTTTTTAAAGTTTTTAATAAAAATAAATGTTTAAAAATACTAAACTAAATATAAAAATTCTGAAAAAATCATAGAAAGTAGCTTGAACTAAGAGGAATCTAGAAAAAATAAGTTGGGAAAATGCTTGGTGAAGGTGGTAGAGGTCTCGGGTTCGAGCCTTGCTCACCCGGGGCTTCCCACTTTCATAAGTGTTTTAATTTTTTTCCATTTTTTTATAACTTTTTAAAACTCTTAGAAATAAGCAACTTTTGTAAAACAACTATTTTTATAAACTACAAATAAGCTCAGAAATAAGCTAAATAATGACAGAAAAGTTTAAACTAAACTCAACCACTAAAAAGTTAACTAATTGGGCAATTTAATGACAAATAAGCTAAGGGAAAAGATAAATAAGCTAAAACAGATAACAATCTATATCTAATAAGCAAATAAGAACTAAAATAAGCACATTTGATAAGCTAGATTGACAGAAAAGCTTAAAAAGCTTAAAAACACTTTTCATTTAACACTAGAAAGCAAATAAGCTCAAATAAGCTAATGACAAAACTAAGTAAGCTAAAATTGACTTCTACTAACCTAAAAAGCTAAACTAATCCTAAATAAGCCATAACAATAAGCAGATAAGCTAAAATAAAGAAATAAGCTCTTTTTATGTAAACAATAGCCCACCATCCCCTTAAGGGCACCTTTGAGCTTAATTTTCAATAAGCTAAAGAATCCTTATGGACTTTTGGCTTATTACCTTAAGAAGTACACCTAAAAGACTACTTAAAACAACTTTTTAAAACCATTTTGAAATTCAAGAGCTTAATGAAAAGTCTTGTTGAAAACAGCTTATACTTAGAATGCACTAGGTATGACTTTGGCTTTTGAAAATGAAAATGCAGGTTTTTAAAGCTAAAAACAGATACTTAAATAAGCTTAACTTCAAAAAGCAAATTGAAACCCATTACCTATTACCCTAGATCTAATTGTGTGCTAAATATCTAAATCTAAGAACAACTTTTACTTATTGAAAATTGATGATGAAAAAGACCTTTTTCTGTTTTTCTTACTGGTGCAGTTTGCACAATTGTGACTCAAATTAAACTTAGACAAAATGCAGACCAAAGGAACAGAATCTAATACTTATAAATCATCAAACTAAGAACAACTAAGGTCATTTCAATTACTAGAAGTGATTCAAGCTTAAAATCCAAAATAGACCTTAACAGTTGTGGACTTATATTAATCTAATTTATTAAAAACTAATTATCCCTATCCTAGCTTATGAATCTAGCTAAAACAGACTTAGTTTAAAGATTAAAACCAAAATCCTAAGACCAAATGGCCACTAGCAGTACTAACTTGTAGTTAGTACTGCTATGCCAAACACCCCTTTAAAATCAACCAGTTTCATTTTAAGCTTATGATAATGAGATTTAGAGCATAAAAATCAAATACCAGATGTTAAATATCTTTTAACAAACCTTATGAACTTATAACACTAATCAAATAAGCCAGAATCAATAAGCTAATAGTTATGCTAATATTTTTGGATTTTTAATGATTTAAGAGACAAAATTATAAAAACTATGATCTAGACTATAAAACTTGAAAACAGATAAGCAAACATACTTATTAAGCACAATAACACAAGATTAAACACAATTAAGCAAGAAATAAGCTAAAAATAAGCAAATGCAATTATTAAGCTAAGAGACTTGAAATTTAAAGAAGACTTACAAGAGCCTTAGCTAAACAAAGGCTTGATTTGCTCAAAGAGCTTCTTCAAGCTCTAGCTTATCACTAGGATAAGCTAGTAAAGTCCTATGAGCTCATCCATTGCTAGCTCATCATCCAAAAAGCTTAATCCCGTTTAGCAAAGGTAATAGACTGATTTTAATTGTTCAAGTATATTAGATGACTAATCTGAACTCAATTTGAGCTTAGAGACTCAGAGAGCTTATGATGAGCTTGTGAGAAGCTTATGAAACAGTAACATGAACATTTGAATTTGTAAAAGCTTAATAGTAAAAATAGTTTATGTAAAAGCAAAGATGATTTTATTAACTGAAAATTGATTACAAGATACTGAAGATGAGATTACAATAAGCTGAAAAAGTAAATTACATAAGCTAAAGTTTAAAAAAAACTGAAAATTATAATTAAGCTAAATTAAAAAGTAAAAAAAACTAAGATTCAAGGTGTCTCCTGTGTGTGAGTATGAGGGGCTATTTATAGCCTCAGAATGAAGCTTCTAGAAGTCTTGCCCGCTCCTCCTATCCATCATCTTGGCCCTTGATTCTTCTCTCATCATTGGATCCCAAATGTGGATCGTTGGATTAAATGAGTGAGCACACGGATTGCTAACATGGCATTCTGTGTGTCAGACCTCTGTCAAATTTCATTGATTTGTGTGCTTTCTTTCATATCCGCGTGTCCCTTCTTGAGGTGTCCTAGCCAAGGTGTCTCCTGTGTGTGAGTGTGAGGGGCTATTTATAGCCTGAGAATGAATCTTCTAGGAGTCTTGCCCGCTCCTCTTATCCATCATCTTGGCCCTTGATTCTTCTCTCATCATTGGATCCCAAATGTGGATTGTTGGATTAAATGAGTGAGCACACGGATTGCCAACTTGGCATTCCGTGTGTCAGTCCTTTGTGCTTCTTTTGCACTTGTTTTAGTGCAAATTTCATTGATTGGTGTGCTTTCTTTCATATCCGTGTGTCCCTTTTGAGGTGTCCTAACCAATAAGAGGCTTTTAATGACGTTTAACTCTGCCAGCTTGTACTTTGGTACTCGAATTACTAAGCCACATTGTCAATTGCCATTTACCCTTTGATTTAAGTAGGGTTAAACGCGAAGACGACGATAAACAGTAAAAACGTCTTCCCGCGCCTTTTTTTTATCTTTTTATACCTTTGTTTGACCCAAGTGTTTGGGCTTTGACCATGGGTTAGGGTGTATGGGCCGGTTTATATGAAATGGGTTTTGGGTTTATATGTAGATAACGACCATTATCTTTTATTAATAAAAAGATAACGGTGTTAGGGTTTAAGGGATATCTTTGCAATTTGGTTTAATTTCAAGGGGTTGTTTTGGTTATTTTGGAATTTTGTCTTTATAAGTTTGACCAGAGTTGACTTGTTGACCATGGTTGACTAAGGGTTGAATTTTTGACCCTTCTTGCTATTAAATTCTTGGCTCTTGTGCACTCTATCCGTTCTCGTGTCTGTGTTTGTCCAGTTTTTGACCGTTTTCTTGAGATTTTTGCAATATCCGTACCTACATAATCACAAAGACAAAACGCGCAATATACAAGCATTTTATGCACAATTTTAGACTTTTAAGGGACATTTTTGATATAAAAAGGATATGTGTTTTCACACATATCAAAATTCCCCAAACTAAGCGATTGTGTGTCCTCACGCAATATTATATGCTTTAAAACCAAATACCTCAAAACTTTCCCAAACTAAATCTTTGAAAAGTAGCAAAGATTTTTGTGGGGAGAGTTTAGAAATCACAAGTTATAAAAACACCTATTTTCCCATTTTTTTTAAAACCTTTTCATTTTTTTTAATAAGGAAACTTAGAATATTTCAACTTTCGTTATTTCCATAACTGTTAGGGATCATAGAACAAGATGCATTTCGATCCGAGAATGCCCCAAAAAGGATAAATTCATCGTTCCCGACTTTTCACTTATCCAAACCAAGCTTAAAACGAAATCACAGCTAAATATCAGTAAAAATGCTAACACTACTCATATTTGCAACTTGTGAACTTTTTACTCCCGACAATTTACTAAGAACTTAAGTGAATGTGCTATTTTGAATTTCAACCATGGATCAACGTTTTCCAAAATACTATGCTTCACGTTCCACCTAAGAATAATGAGTTTGAAGGCGAGATCATCCCATGTAGCGACTTTCAACTCGGCACATCCCAACCTTGCGGCTAAGTGACCAGGCTTTTGACACCCCACAGAGACTAGTATCGGGACTCACGGACCTTAGGTTTCAAAAACTCTCAGGTTTCCTGTATATGCATAGCTTTAAAATAGAATAGTCAAAGTTCAAAAGCATATTTGAATTTAACAAAGCGTTTCGAATGGCTAAAAAGATTTTTGATTTGGTTTCTAAATCCTACTTGACATATTGATAAAGTAAATAAAAGTATAAAAACGAGCAAAGCAATAAAAACAATTAAACATGTAAGGAATTAAACAAAAATGAGTATTTAAAACGAGACAAATAAGCAAGCATAATAAATTCAATTTTAAAATTGCAAACTTCTAAAAATAAATCCTACATTAAAAGAAATTATATATATATTTTTTTATTTTATTTATTTATTTATTTATTTATTTTTTTAAGGAAACTTCTTTTTGAAAAATTCAAGTATAAGTTTGAACTAAGACTAAAATTTTTGCTATATATTACATAAAAATTGTTGATTTAAGTTTAATCTCCAAAAACAGCACGTATATTAATCCGGTTAAGAGCTTATGGAAGAAAAATCCATAAATTACATACATGAGCTCTTAAGATTTCCAACTAGTCCTTGTTTAGCATCCCACTCATACTTAACTCTATCATTTTTCGTTCTTCGCGAACTACTACGAACGCTTAGCCTAAAAGTTAAAGAACAAGCTAGAGCTCAACACGCTCGATCGGGTCAAAATTTACTCTTACTCTACCCAGCAGGAAAGTCAAAATTGTGACAAAAACACTTATTTTATTTTTGAAATTTTTTAAAATTTTCATATTTTTGAAAATTTTGGTGGGAAAAACGGGGTATGTGAGAGCAACGAGCAAAGGTAGGTAAGATCATATCAAAGATATACTACCCCATACTAAAATTAAACATTGTCCTCAATGTTTCCTAGCCTAAGACTTAAAAACCCCATACTAGAACTCAAAAAGGTCGAATGCATAACTCAAGCGTGGAGAAAGTATCACAAAAATCTTAAGCCGTTTATCAAGTATGCTAGAAGATAAATGTTAGTCGATAATAATCTTTAGGATATCGGATTTCCCCAAACTAATGGCAAGCAAAGGCTAGGAAGCTCGAGTGGACCAGGACAAAACACCGAACACGAGAGTCTTCAGAAAATTTTGGGTCAATCCTGCAAACAATCACAAGTACAAACAACAACAAGAATCGGAAGAGTACAAGCCTCCTCACATCACAATAGAAATAAGAAAGAAGATAGAAGGATAAGCATGTGGTGCCTCCCACGAAGCGCTTTGTTTTTGTTAACCGAGTCACATAGCTTGACTCGATCCTCGAATTCATTCGTCCTTGGAGAAAGTAAATGGAAGAGAAAATCTCAATCGGGCTTTCATTAATGTTTGGATAAACATTTAAGCACATGAAAGTTCCATCCCGATGAGATGCCACCGGCTCTAAGTGGAGATGTCGGGGTCAAAAATGGTGTCCTCATTCTTGGTGGAGGAAAGTAAGGGAGAAACCTCAGGGTAAGTGAGATACGGAAGAAAAGTCCGAGTGACAAATGTGAAGGAATCGTCAACTTCAACATTAATCTCACCTCCCCCTGGGTCAAAACATTCATCTTCATTAACATTGTTTATCACGAGCACATCGGGTTCCATGTCGAAGGTTAAACGTTCATATTCGGGAATGGGATCATCGTTAAGCAAGTTGTCAATAATATCCTCTTCCGAGTCAAAATCACTTTCAATACCTGGTGGTATCGAATCATCTGGTCCGGAAAATATATCGATCTCTTCCCTATTGGAGTCACTATCCTCAACGAGAGTAGTAGATGTGGGAAGAGACTCGATGATTGTATGAGAATTTTCCGACGACCGAGAGATGAAATTTCGCATACAACGACATCATTGATATACTCCCGTGCTCTCTAACAATTCTGAGGAAACGTGGATAAGTTCCACCTGTGACACTCATTTGTGGAGAGGATCACTTTTGGGAGAAAAAGTATCATGTTGTGGTTCATGATCGAAAAATACTTCGGGAGAGAGATTATGGGTGGTATCATCACTAAGCAAACTCTCAAGATAGATTACGTCTCCTTCCGAGTCATAATAACCTTCTTCAATATACATAGGAACTTCGATAGCTGAAGAAGGCAACGATTCTCATCATAGTCACGCCACCTGTTTGAAACACCTCAGCTTTTATCAATTGGAGCATCATACAAAATTCTTTTCCAATCATTCGTTTTACATTCCAAATCAAATAAATCATCATTTTCTTCGAAAGGTGGATCATTGATGATACCCACGATAAAATAATCAAACGCTTTTACATAGGAGTAGACGGATCATGGTGAAGTAGAATCTCAATGTCGTCTCCTGGAGCGAGACACCCATCCTTGTTAGAATCAGAAAGAGGTGTGACTAGGAACGTTGAATCATCAAGGTTAGAATCATAAGAATCCTTGCACTCGATGTCCTCTAACACTTCATCAAAAGAGGGTTTATGTCACTAGAGTTGAAATTGACATCAAATTCAAAAAGAGAGTTAGAGAAACTCCCTAGGATTATCTACGTTGGAACGTTGATGGAAGAGAAAATCATTCACACGAGGTAAAACATTCTTACTATTACTCCTTGATAGTATCCTTATATTCCTTAGGATTGGGTAAATTTCCTCAGCAACTAAAAGTACAAGTACTCGTCCCCATTATAGAGAAACCTTGGGCTCAATAGACGGTAAGGGTTGGATTTGATATGCAAAACCAAAAAATTTGGGTGTCTTTGTTTGAATGAAAATGCCTCTCCTTGCAAATAACTTTTTAAAATAGCTTCCAATCACGGTGTGATACGAGTTTGGCGTTTGCCGTCGGCTCTCTGCGAATTCTTTACTTCCTGCTTTTCATTTTCATCGTTGTAATCTTCCGATGGAGGCAAGCAAAACAAGAGCGGGTTCGTCGGTGAACTTATTAAAATTATCCTTGCATGTGTCATTAACCATTTTAATTGACTCGTTTACATGCTTTTTTTGTCATTGACATGAAAAATTATTTGTTCATTTCCGTCCCTTAAATTAAGCTCTCCTTCATATACATCAATTAAAGCACGACCGGTCCTCAAAAAAGGGAAAAAAAATCTTCCTAAAAATGAAGGTACTCGAACCGGCTTTGAAATACGACAACAATAAAGTCATTAAAAATGAAATTACCCAACTTGGAACAAAAGACGTCTTCAGTCGATCCTTTAGAGGATAAGTAATTGATCGTCCGCAACTCTAAAGTCATCCGAGATGGTGTAGAAAGCAGGTAAAGAAAGCTTTTCCAAAAAGAAAGGGGCTTCAGATTTATGCTCGGCGCCAAATCGGCCAAGGCGTGTACATACATCCATTCTTGGAAATTACTATGGAAATAAAAACTTGTCGGGATCTCCAAGCTTTTCGGGAAGCTTTTTGAGGAGCATCGCTGAGCAATTCTCGTTCAATGGTATCTTAGCTAACTCAAGCAACTTTTCCTTATTCATGAACAAACTACCTTAATACGTAGGGAGCAAATCTTGCATCAAAGTTAAAGCATGCTGTGAAAACTTATGTCAAACCGCAAATCTAGAAACATTTTGAAAAATAAGATTTTCCCCCCCTCCATTTTGAATCGCAGCTTGTCACTAGACTTTTCGTTGATTAGTTCGATAAGGATATGAATACGTGGGCTTAAGAAACTCTTCGGAACATCGATTCCGGATGGGATGGTTTTAAGGCAAAGTCATTGGAAACATTTCTGGTTCCGACATAGGTGAATGGGGGTAACCGGAGGTGGGATTTGAGCGGTACTTCCTTGGAAATTAGATTGCTCCTTATCCGTTGTCTCCTCGGTTTCTCGTTCCACTACCTTTTTAGGAGAAGGATTAGTAGGAATCGAGGGTCCCTCGTAAGCAACACCACTTCGAGTAGTGATCGCTTTCATCTCACCCTTTGGGTTTGGAATGGTATTACTCGGAAGAGTACCCGAAGTTGAGGCTTGGTTTTGAAACAATCCACAAATCATGTTTTGCAAATTATTTTGAAAGGTAGTTTGTTGATTCATCATGACGGCTTGTTTGGATATTATATCTGTGTTTCTGAATTACATTCTTTAAGTCTCCATTCAACGAGTTTATTTTTTGCATGTTCCTTAACATTTGATCGTTATTTCTCTTGTAACTTGAAAAATCATTTGAAATCTCTTGTTGAACTTGATTATTAGGCACTTGAAAAGGTTGGTTTTGAAATCCTTGATTTTGAAAATTCGGAGCATGATTATTTTGAGCTTGAAAACCTTGATTTCCATGAAAATTATTTCCCCGATTAAAATTATTCCCTTGAACTTGATTTTGATTAAACCTATTTTGACCATTGTTTTGCACCGGAGCAAAACCTGGTGGTGCCATTTGATTACTAACACGGTTCGGAGGGTTAACATGATTGTAAAGTACCGTGGTCGCCAAACACTACCAGATTGATTTTTATACGGTAGTTTCGGACAATTGTACCAAGAATGGGCACCACCACCAGTAACGCAAGTTTTCCTCAACCGCTTTAACCGGAGTAGGAGTGACAACTTTCTTAGAAACAATCTCGACTAAGGTCGAAAGTTGATCCGCAAGCTTATCAATTCTCTCATACCTTCTACTATCACTTTCCCTATAAAGTTTTTGGTATCATCCTAGAAAGGCCCAAATTTTATTTTTGGTTATTTGTTTGCGTTAATAACGTAAACTTTTGGATTTGTTTTCAATTATATTCAAAGCTTCTCTAGTCGTCTTACTCAAAAGATTTCCACCCGCCGCGGCATTTAAGGAGTCTTGATCATTGTCGTTTAAACCATTATAAAATGTATCAACTTGGAGTGAACCCGTAAAACCTGTGGTGGGGACAATCTTCATAAGCATTTCCTTAAATCGTCTCCCACTCTTCCACTAAAAGACCTCATCATATCGAATTTTGGGTAAATCGAGAGATTTTATTCTTTAAGTGAGTCGTTTTTTGAGGGAGGGAAAAAATTGATTCCACGAATTTGGTAACGAGATCCTCCCAAGTGTCACGATTGAATTAAAGTTATTCTTTCTCGTACCAAGTTTTAGCAGCCCCCTCGAGTGAATATGGAAACATCATTAGCTTAATCACATCGTTTGGCACATTCCTAAATCGTAAAGTCGAGGTAATCATTTTGGAACTATTGATATGAGCATGAGGATTTTCGTTCTCTAAACCGTGAAATGAGTTCGCTTGAACCAATTGTAACAAATTTGTTTTAATCTCAAAATGATCTGCATTAATTTCCGGTAAAACGATAGCTTCTCCATACCCTTATCCCGTGTGGGCTCTGAGTAGTTCTCTTCCATTAACGTTCCTCCATTAGTGCTAACGATAGTACGAAGCTCGGTTCGACTATGTTTGGAGCACGTCCTTTATTTCGAACGTCTCGAGATGGTAAGTTTGAATTATTTTGGAAAAAAATTTGGGAATTTCTAGTGCGCATGCACTAAACAAGCAAATGAAATGATAAAAGAAATAAGAAAAGGAAATATTTTTGTTTTACCGAATAATCAACAAACTTAGGGTAACTCTCTTAAGTAAAATAAATTTTACAAAAGAGGTGTGCCTTTTTCATAAATGACACAAACGGTAAAAAAAATTCTTTGGTTCGGGAACTTATTAATGGATAATACCTCAATTGAAGGTATTATTTGTTGGTGTTCTTTTACCAACTTGGTTAATTTTTTTATATTCACAAATTAACGAGAAAAATCAAAAAATCCGAAATATTTTTGTTTTTAATCTTCTACTTATACTAAAAAGAAAAGAAAAATATTTTTTACTTTTTATATTTTTTTAATTTTTTTTATTTTTGATTTTTCTTAAAAGCGTAACTTTTCGAAGACTGAAATGTTTCCCTCGTCAAATCACGTTCGACAAACTTCAAACGAAAGAATCTTAATCACAAATCCCCGGCAGCGGCGCCAAAAATTGATCGTTTGTCAATTATATACGTAATAATATCCAAAGTATAGAAAATTCCAAAACTACCCTGAAGTAAAGCAAGAAGAAAAAATCTGACAAAAAACCACCACGTTTTAACCGGTAAGTGAATATCCCAGGTCATTTTTTTCCAAAGATTTATGAATGTGAAACAACATTTGTTATTATGGAACAAAGATTTTGAATTGGTTCAAAGTTGATTTGTTTTCTAAAATCCTAAAAGTGAATAAATTAAGGGACAATTAAACCTAATTTTAATAACAGGAAATTAAACTTTAACTAAAAACGCAAATCGGAAACCCTAAATGGTGACTAAAAACCCTAAATTTCAAAAATTAAACCTAAAATGAAATTTTCACTTTTAATATACTCTAATTAACTAGAAAGTAAGATTAAAGAAAACTAGAATGAAAACTGAGTTGATTTGAGGTTAAAAACACGAAAAACGTGAACGGGAACGAATCCCGTTCTTTAAAAAGTGAAATTTATTGGCAAATTAAACCCTCTGGAAGCAAACTATTTTCCTACTAACCATATGATAAAAGAAAATTTTCTAAAAAAGAATTATATTTTTTTAACTTTTTTATAATTTTTTATGAATTAAAAACGATTTTAAAGAAAATTAAATATAAAAATACTAAACTTTTTATAAAAATTCTGAAAAAATTATGAAAAATAGCTTGGACAATAAGGAATCTAAGAAAAATAAGTTGGGAAACACAGCTTATCGAATAAGCTGTGAAATAAGCTAAAACAGCTTATTGTACTAAAAGGGTAAAATGTGTATAAGAATTAACTAAATGGGAGATTCATAACGATATCTAATGAAGCACAATGGTTAAAGGTGTGGGGTTAAAAACGCACTTATTGAGTTGGTAGAAGGTTCCCGGGTTCGAGCCTTGCTCACCCGGGGTTTCCCACTATCCCAAGTGTTTTTATTTTCGCCATTTTTTTATAACTTTTTAGAAAACTTGAAAATAAGCACTTTTTACAAAGACACTTTTTTATAAAGCACGAATAAGCTCTAAAATAAGCTAAACAAGGCAGAATAAGCTTAAAATACTCTAAGTCCTAAAAAATCTAACTGTTTGTATTTTTTTAAGGAGATTAAGCAAATAAAAATGAGACAAGAAAATGCTAAAACAGACAATAAGCTATGTCTAAAAAAGTAACATAAGAACCAAAATAAGCACAAATGATAAAGCCAATAGACAAAACAGCTAAAAAGGCTTAAATTCACTTGAAATTCACACTAGAAAGCAAATAAGCTCAAATAAGCTTATGGCAAAACCAAATAAGCTAAAATGGGCTTATACTAACCTAAATAGCTAAACTAAACCTAAATAAGCAAATACAATAAGCAGATAAGCTAAAATAAAGAAATAAGCACTCATAGTGTAAACTGTTAACTAAATCAGGTCCTCTAAGGGTAACTTGAGCTTATTATTTCTAAAAGCTAATAGGATTCCTTATGACTTTCTAGCTTATACCATCTTAAACCTTAACCAAAAAGCCACATAGAACAGCTTTTAAAAATATTTAGTAAAATCAATTACTCCAATGAAAAGTGTCTAGAAAACAGCTTATTGTTACTTAGAACACTTAGTAACATATTTTTTTTTTAACTTTTGTTTTTAAAATGAACATTTCAAATTTTTAAGGCTAAAAACGAACAAAAAAAGCTAAAATACTAGAAACACAAGTTAAACTAATATAAGAAACCTATAACTACTTGTAAAACTAAAATTTCAAAAGCTAAAAACCACATTTACCTAATACAAATTAAGATTAAAAATGGCTATGTTTTTGTTTTATTTCTTTCTGATGCAATTGACATTTTTAACTTTCTAAACCTTTTGAACTAACTAGTCAGACCTACAATCTAATTTCTAACATCAATAAAATCATAACTACTAAGAGTAAATAAAGCAAACTAACTATTAACACAGACTTGAGCCTAATATGATTAATGAAAACTGATAAGAACTTATCAAATTCAACCTAGCAACTGTCAACTTAAGGAAAACTAAACTAAACCTATTTAAACTTATTAATCCTACTCTTATAAGCTTAAATAAGTGTTTAAAAAGAGCTTAAAAAGGACAAATGCCTCAATCATAACTACTTGATTAGTACAGCTTGACCCAAACACCCTTTAAATGCCACAAAACCTTTTTAAGCTATAATTTTGATATTTAAAGATTAAAAAATTATCAATTACCAGATAATAATAAGCATATAACAACCTTACGAACAGTTTCCAACAATAAAATAATCAAAATCAATAACTATACAACTAATGCTAAATTTTTTGTGTTTTTTAACAGTTTTTATAATAAAATAAATGGAAAACTAAATCTAAACAAACAATAGAACTAAATAAGCATTAAACACATATAATAAGCAATTAAAACTAAATTAACTAAAATAAGCAAATAATTAGCAGTATAACAGATTAAAGCTAATAAGTGTAAATTTAAGTCTTAAATGTAAAGAGAAACTAAAATAGGAGCCTTTGCCCTAACAGGCTAAGAATGAGCTCAAGTGAGCTATCAACAAGCTCTAGCTTATCACAAGGATAAGCTAGTAAAGTCCAATAAGCTCTTCCAAGGTAAGCTTATAATCCAATAGCAACCAAATCCATATTATGCATAAGGTAAACTAATTTTAAATGTGTAAGTAGATTAATGATCAAATTTACTACTATATAGCTTAAAAGACTAAGATATCTAAAGATGAACTTATAAGAGCTTATTTAACAATACAGCTTATTTAAACCATATTTTGCATATTAAGTAAAACGGATTAAAACTCAGTTTGATAAGTAAACTTGAACTTTAATTAAAAAAAACAGATTACAAGCAATTTAAAATGAAAATTAACAAGTATATGTAAATGACATTAAGCTAAAAATTACAATAAGCTACAAGCTAATTTTTACACTACTCCTAGTTAAAACTGTCGTCCGACTGTGAGTGAGTATGCTTGTATTTATAGTTGCTGAGTGAAGTTTCTAGGCCCTCAAGTCTGTTAGACACTCCCCTTCAAGCTTTGATCTCGTCCCTTCCTTTAATGCTAATCATTGGATCCATTTCTTCAACCGTTGGATTGATTTGATGAGCACACGGATTGCCAACGTGGCATTCCGTGTGTCAGACCCCTTTGTGCTTCTTTTGCACTAGATTTAGTGCAAAGATCCAATCATTAGAGTGTTTCTTTCTATACTGTGTGTCCTTTCTTGTGCACTTGGACCAATAAGGAGCTTTTGTGACGTATAACTCTGCCACATCGTACCTTGTCACTTGAATTGTTGAGCCACGTCCTTAATTTGGATTTACCCATATTTTGAACGCGTGTAAATCTGATAGAGGACAATTAATATAACAAACGAATTTCCCCATGCCCTCTTTCTTGTTTTATATCTTAGATTTGACTCGGGAATGGTATTAGGTTGACTACTTGGCCCGGGTATAAAAGATATGGCCACATGTGATGTTTGGAGCTTGGTTATTGGAGTTAACGACCGTTATCACTTAAAGTAATTAATTAAAGAGATAACGGTGTAGGTAGGGGGGTAAAAACTTTTAAATAATAAGAGTAAATTTTTAATAACGGTAAACCCCTAGGACTGTTATATGGGTAATTTTAAGGAGGTTTTAGACTTCACACTGTTGACCATGTTTAAAACCAAAGAGTTAGACTTTATGACCATTGCCAAGAAACTTTGCTCTTTTGCTGTCTTTTCGTATCATGTGTCTGGTTTGTCCGACTTGACCGTTTTTCCTTGTGATTTTTGCACTGAAACCGTACCTAAACAATCACAAACAACAAAATACACCAAATATAATGCAAATTTTTTGCAATATTGGGATCATTTAAGGGTCATTTTGGATATAATAAGGATATGTGATTTCTCACATATCAATAAGCAATTGAAAATAAGCTAAAATAAGCTCACTTGAAAAGCTCTAAATTGAAAACAATGTAAAATAAGCTAGTCTAAATAAGCAATGGATTTAGCTTATTAGAATAAAAGCTTAAGAGATCGGATCCATAAATAAGCTATAAGCATGAGCTTATTTAGAAATAAGCAAAAAAAATGAGTAGAAAAATAAGCATAAGAAATAAGCATTAAGATAATAAGCATTAATAAAAACCAACCTTAATAAAAAGTATCTTCATTCATAAAAAAATAAGTCATTACAATCAATTGAGATGATCAGCTAAAAGCTTTTACAATAAGCCTAAAATAATCTACATTATTCTACTCCTACTCCTAAATCTACACTACACTATTACTTTGAAAATAAACTAAAACTAACACCCCCAAATGAATTCCATGCGTCTCATTTTATAGTCACCAAGTGGGAGGGGCATTCTCGTCCTTTCAAGTGATAAACCCGAATCTATGCTATATCAGGGGTATATGAAATTTGGCTTGGAGGACGAGTATTTTGCATCTACCCAGAGCCTATCTCGTATTGCACAAATCGATTATCGTTTCAATATCCAGATCCACCAATAATATAGTGCAATGTGGCCTTCTAGAGCCTTCGGGATCAACACCTGGTACTGACACCTTTCTGATCCTCGTATTGAACCTTCTTATCCTTGCACTGAACCTTTCCTCATACCTGAACCTGCAGCTCATGATTAATTATGCCAACTTGCAGCCACTGATTGGCCAACCTACCATTACAAGACACCCACGTATAGTTATCAAAAATCGACCGCTCAAAACGCCTGTAATGGTGAACAACTCACCACGGGACCACAAGTCAATGGTGTGTCAAACGTGGTGTCTCAATCGATGGTCAACGGTAAGGTCAGCGACGGTCAACGGTGGTCAATGCCAGTCAATCACCGTCGGACCGTCGGTCAACCACCGGTCAACCACCGCCGGACCACCGGTCAATGGTGGTCAACCACCGGTCAATGGTGGTCAACCGTCGAGTCGGGTCGGGTCTAGTTCGGGTCGGATTTGGTTCTGGTTCAGGTCGGGTTGCCACGTGTCACCACCTGAGTGGTGCCACGTGGCATGTGGAATTATATACCACAACCAAGCCATAGCTTGGATTCGAACTCATGACCTCTAGCTCAGAGGCTTAAGGGTTTCCCCTTTGCCATCTGAGCTAGAGCATAGCTCTATTACTTCTATGCAAAATTAATCCTATAAGGGCATTTGGTCTTGGACTAGATTTTCATTAATAAAAGGTTCAAAAAAGATGTGATCAGGTCCAAATAAGAAAGGACCAAGGGGTAAGTAAGGTACCGATAGACTCGTAATTTCGTGCTCTTTTCAATGGAGTGATCGTGGGATTTTTACGAGTTCATTTGAATCTCGATAAACATAAAAACGTCATCGAAAGTCACCCGAAAATTACCATTTTTTGCTTCGTTTTCAATCCTTTGTACCTGTAAGGAGCGAAAACCACAATACAAACATATTTGCAAGATAATTACTTATATTTTAGTGTTTTAGTCCATTTTAATGTGTTTTTAAGGGTACAAATGATATGTGTTTAAGCACACATTAGACGTCACAGCAAGCAACCCCCACTTCAGGGAGAAAATCATCTACCCCCACCCCCGCATGAATGAGCGACAAAAATACATGACAGAACTTAAATGATATACTATTTGACATCGACCTAATTTCGATTGAGCTGAAAAGCTTTGACGTGGTAATCGGAATGGATTGGTTAACCAAAGCCCAAGCCAAAATCAAGTGTTTTGACACAATTGTACGAATACCCCTTAAGGACGACTAAACCTTGATTGTGCATGGAGAAAAGCTTTGTGTCTACTACTTTTAGTACTTTGATTGATATTTCCCCCTTTACGCTAAACACTAATTATGATGTTGCACTCTAAGTTTAGTAAATCATTCGTTTAAAATTGACTTATTAACGATCGAATTTGGAAGTTTTGATGTTATTGTTAGGATGGATTGGTTGTCCAAACATCACGCGGTTATCGTGTATAGTGGCAAGATTGTTCGTCTTCCCTACAACCATGAGATTATCAACGGTAAGGTCGAAACGACCCAAACCCACTCCAGAGAGTAGGCCGAAACGTCATAATCATGGTGTTATGAGATAACATAGAACAAAGTGGAAAGCCGGAATCAAACATCGGCTCCCGATTATGAGATCAACATGAATAACGTAAAAGAAGTCTAAAGGACTAAAACATGTATCCAAGATAGTATAGCACATCAAAGTGTCTGCGATAAAAAGAAAGGAAGCTAAATGGGTCACTTCCTAAGCACACACTCTCTCAAGCCCAATCTCCCTCTAGGTACCTGCCGTATAAGAAAAAGAAAGAAATACGGCTGAGGCTTAAACCACACTCCCCTCGCCCCCTCAGGAACGATGTAATAACAATTAAGTAAGTAAGTATAATCCTGGAGTAATAATAAAAGCGCAGAAGAGATCATGAGTGTCATGAGGAAACCTGAGAATACATCATGAGGAATAGGAATAAACATGTAAAACATGGTAACATGAAGTCAAAGATGTCATGAAAATCATTTATAAAACATAAATAATATGAATCCCACGAGCTCATTTAATCATACATGTCAAATAATAATTTCATGAATACATGCATAAATAAGAGGGGCTGTCCTCAAGCATGTAATAGAGGGTTACCTCCTTAAAAAATTATGAGGTGGAAGGGATCACTCTAAGTTATGGGATGTAGAGCACACCCAACCAATCTACCATGAACGATAAACATGTAAACTATGATGCACCCATACTCCTCCGAATAATAATCCAAACATGAAATAAATCTGGTACAGTAACAGGGAACCCGCGTGGGAAATCACTCTCACGCGAAAGAGTCGTGACACAGGGCCTTCATAGTGTCCACGGTCATGTACCTCCAAGACAGTGGTGAAGTCATCAGAGTAAAATGCATGGTCATGACGTATTATAGCACGGAGCAATAGAAATAGTCCCTGAAATCAAACAGTAAAGGATCATGGCAAAAGACATAAAAATGGGAAGCATAGCAGTTCTGGGGATGAATCTATGAAAAAAAGAATGTCCCTTACTGAAAGACGGAATATGTTCCGTAACTTAGTCCAGCAATAACGGAAAGAGATTGGATAAGGAAGATGGAAGTTACTCCCTGCGTAAGCGATCTACATGTAAAAGGACATATATAAGTTACTTGTTTCATGATTAAGGACACTTCCATTTTTTTCACTTCGATTTTTAGTAACTTTCTATTTTTAGTAACTTTCTATTTTTAGTAACTTTCTATTTTTAGTAACTTTCTATAATTAGCATGATTCCTTGATTAGTACGTTCCATGATTAACATATTCCTTGGATTAGTATGTATCATGATCAAGTATTCTTTTATTGTTGGTACTATCCAAAAATTGAGCTTCTAATTATATAAGTTTCCAAAAATAGCCTTTCCTAATTAACTTTCCATAAATGAAACTTTCCTGACTTTAATACGTTCCGATAAATAAACTTCCCAAAAATAGACTTTCTAAAAATAGCAGTTTCTCTAAATATAGCATTTGCCGATAAAATAGCAGTTTTTCCTATAAAAGTGCCGTGTCAATAAATAACATGTATTCTATAAATACAGGTTTCTATAAATATAAGTTGCCCATAAATAGCTGTTCTATAATTAGCAGTTTTCTATTTCTGTATTTACATATCCAAACCTTGATCTACACTAATTTACGTAGTTAGTCCTTTTAGATATTAATTTAATTAAACATATGCTTTGAATTATCTACTTTTTTGCAAAACAAGCCCTGTATAATATTCAGATATAATGTATTTTCATACTAGATACTTAATTATCTGAATCAGACCATTACTTATTCATATTTACACTTTAGTCCCTCAGTTTTAAAATACAATTCGAATTATATATATTTATGTATATATTAATCATGTTTAACCCATAACAATATCAAATACAATTAGAACCCTCTACTTATTTTTCTCAATCTATACAATATATTAACATTCATAATCAGCCCAAAGTTCAGAAATTAAACGAACAGACCAACACCCCCTTATACATTTAAAACACAAATCGGTACAATATATGCACAAAACCCTAATTAGAATTTTCGCCCAATAATTAAATAATTTTTCTACAATCCCATTACATGGATGGGGACATGGGAAAAATATAAACACCCTAACCCTAATTGGTTTCCAATAGTATGTCTTCATTTCCTTCATAATTCAAGTATCCAAGAATTGAAATTCCACAATATTTATTAAATATTTTATAAAATTTTTCTAACTAATTTCAGCTGGTACATACCTTAAATATACAATCATAAAAATATAAAATCGAAAGTATAAAGTTATTTAGTAGCCTGAATACAACTTGCAATTATTTAGGGTTTAGATCAGTTTAAGCTTAATAAATCAAAATGACGTGCAGGGTAATTTTTCCTCAAATGAAACCATAACAATCTATATAATATAAAATGAGTAGATAAATACCTTGATAATTATGGATGATGTTTGTAGGAATTATTGATTCGCTATGGATTTTCCGAATTCAAAAGAACACCATAAAAATCATCAAGCTTCAAAATAGATGACCAATAATATTCTTAGCTCCCTTTTACCTCCCAATAACCTAAAAAAATTGTTCCTTGCCTTGAAAAAAATATGGACCGGCCACTTTCAATTGTTATATTGGGTTTGGGAAATGGTTTTTAAGATATTTACTATGAAATTGTATATAAAAAGATAAAACAACATAAAATGCCGAATATTGGGTATTCAGAGGGGATAAAATCATGTCTAATTTGCCAAAAATATTTTGTAATTTCCTATTTTATTTAATATTTAATTGTATAATATATGTAATTAGACTAAATTATTTCGGCAAAATACATATATATAATAACTAATTATTTTTCTTGCATAATATAAGATATTTTAATCTTATATAAATTTCATACTTGTCACATGATGTACTTTATAATTTATAACACTTGATTGAATTTTATCTAGATCCACCAATAACAGAGTGCAACATGGCCTTCTAGAGCCTTCGGGATCAACACCTGGTATTGACACCTTTCTGATCCTCGTACTGAACCTTCTTATCCTTGTACTGAACCTTTCCTCGTACCTGAACCTGCAGCTCGTTATTAATATGCCACGTGGCAGCCTCTGATTGGCCAACTGCCATGACGTGGCATGCCACGTGACAGGTCAACGACCGGTCAACGCCTGGTCAATGGTGGTCAGCCACCACCGGACCACAAGTCAATGGTGGTCAAACAGTGGGGTCAGCGATGGTTAATCGATGGTCAACCGTGGGGTCAGCGACGGTCAACAGTGGTCAACGCTAGTCAATCACCGTCGGACCGCCGGTCAACCACCGCCGGACCACCGATCAATGGTGGTCAACCACCGGTCAATGGTGGTCAACCGTCGAGTCGGGTCGGGTCTAGTTCGAGTCGGATTTGGTTCTGGTTCGGGTCGGGTTGCCACGTGTCACCACCTGAATAATGCCACGTGGCATGTGGAATTATATACCACAACTAAGCCATAGCTTGGATTCGAACTCATGACCTCTAGCTCAGAGGCTTAAGGGTTTCCCCTTTGCCATCTGAGCTAGAGCATAGCTCTATTACTTCTATGCAAAATTAATCCTATAAGGGCATTTGGTCTTGGACTAGATTTTCATTAATAAAAGGTTCAAAAAAGATGTGACCAGGTCCAAATAAGAAAGGACCAAGGGGCAAGTAAGGTATCGATAGACTCGTAATTTCATGCTCTTTTCAATGGAGTGATCGTGGGATTTTTACGAGTTCATTTGAATCTCGATAAACATAAAAACGTCATCGAAAGTCACCCGAAAATTACCATTTTTGCTTCGTTTTCAATCCTTTGTACCTGTAAGACATAAAAACACAATACAAACATATTTGCAAGATAATTACTTATATTTTAGTGTTTTAGTCCATTTTAATGTGTTTTTAGGGGTACAAATGATATGTGTTTAAGCACACATTAGATGTCACAGCAAGCAACCCCCACTTCAGGGAGAAAATCATCTACCCCCACCCCCGCATGAATGAGCGACAAAAATACGTGACAGAACTTAAATGATATACTATTTGACATCGACCTAATTCTGATTGAGCTGAAAAGCTTTGACGTGGTAATCGGAATGGACTGGTTAACCAAAGCCCAAGCCGAAATCAAGTGTTTTGACACAATTGTACGAATACCCCATAAGGACGACCAAACCTTGATTGTGCATGGAGAAAAGCTTTGAGTCTACTACATTTAGTACTTTGATTGATATTTCCCCCTTTACGCTAGACACTAATTATGATGTTGCACTCTAAGTTTAGTAAACCATTCGTTTAAAATTGACTTATTACCGATCGAATTCGGAAGTTTTGATGTTATTGTTGGGATGGATTGGTTGTCCAAACATCACGCGATTATCGTGTGTAGTGGCAAGATTGTTCTTCTTCCCTACAACCATGAGATTATGATAATTGAAGGTGATAGAAACAGATTCCGACTGAGTATCATATATTTCATAAAGACCCAAAAATATATGGATAAAGGATGTCAAGTGTTTCTAGCACATGTGATGGGAAAAGAAGTCGGCAAAGAAGCGATTTGAGGATGTGCACATCATTCAAGATTTTCTGGAGGTGTTTCCAGAATATTTATCGAGAATTCTGCCAACCAGACAAGTGGAATTTTAGATTGACCCGGTGCTTGTATTGGGTTTAGTTCCTGAGCCCTTCAGTCTTTCAGTAGATTTAAACATAAAATTCTCTAAGTGTTTCTTAATCTGAAGTCTTTCAGTTTGAGTCGTTGAAGTTTTTTCAGCGTCAGCTCTTCAAGTCCTTAGAAGATTGGGAAGTATCTTCACTTCAGTGTATGCAGCGGTACAAAAACTAAAGAATGACTCTTGGAAAGAGCTTTAGTTCAGCTTGGTTGATAATTCCAAGCTGAACGTTGTCTATCTCCTTAACAGAAGTTGAAACGTGTTGTTTCACTTCTAGAACGTGCTCATTTAATCATACATGTCAAATAATAATTTCATGAATACATGCATAAATAAGAGGGGCTGTCCTCAAGCATGTAATAGAGGGTTACCTCCTTAAAAAATTATGAGGTGGAAGGGATCACTCTAAGTTATGGGATGTAGAGCACACCCAACCAATCTACCATGAACGATAAACATGTAAACTATGATGCACCCATACTCCTCCGAATAATAATCCAAACATGAAATAAATCTGGTACAGTAACAGGGAACCCGCGTGGGAAATCACTCTCACGCGAAAGAGTCGTGACACAGGGCCTTCATAGTGTCCACGGTCATGTACCTCCAAGACAGTGGTGAAGTCATCAGAGTAAAATGCATGGTCATGACGTATTATAGCACGGAGCAATAGAAATAGTCCCTGAAATCAAACAGTAAAGGATCATGGCAAAAGACATAAAAATGGGAAGCATAGCAGTTCTGGGGATGAATCTATGAAAAAAAGAATGTCCCTTACTGAAAGACGGAATATGTTCCGTAACTTAGTCCAGCAATAACGGAAAGAGATTGGATAAGGAAGATGGAAGTTACTCCCTGCGTAAGCGATCTACATGTAAAAGGACATATATAAGTTACTTGTTTCATGATTAAGGACACTTCCATTTTTTTCACTTCGATTTTTAGTAACTTTCTATTTTTAGTAACTTTCTATTTTTAGTAACTTTCTATTTTTAGTAACTTTCTATAATTAGCATGATTCCTTGATTAGTACGTTCCATGATTAACATATTCCTTGGATTAGTATGTATCATGATCAAGTATTCTTTTATTGTTGGTACTATCCAAAAATTGAGCTTCTAATTATATAAGTTTCCAAAAATAGCCTTTCCTAATTAACTTTCCATAAATGAAACTTTCCTGACTTTAATACGTTCCGATAAATAAACTTCCCAAAAATAGACTTTCTAAAAATAGCAGTTTCTCTAAATATAGCATTTGCCGATAAAATAGCAGTTTTTCCTATAAAAGTGCCGTGTCAATAAATAACATGTATTCTATAAATACAGGTTTCTATAAATATAAGTTGCCCATAAATAGCTGTTCTATAATTAGCAGTTTTCTATTTCTGTATTTACATATCCAAACCTTGATCTACACTAATTTACGTAGTTAGTCCTTTTAGATATTAATTTAATTAAACATATGCTTTGAATTATCTACTTTTTTGCAAAACAAGCCCTGTATAATATTCAGATATAATGTATTTTCATACTAGATACTTAATTATCTGAATCAGACCATTACTTATTCATATTTACACTTTAGTCCCTCAGTTTTAAAATACAATTCGAATTATATATATTTATGTATATATTAATCATGTTTAACCCATAACAATATCAAATACAATTAGAACCCTCTACTTATTTTTCTCAATCTATACAATATATTAACATTCATAATCAGCCCAAAGTTCAGAAATTAAACGAACAGACCAACACCCCCTTATACATTTAAAACACAAATCGGTACAATATATGCACAAAACCCTAATTAGAATTTTCGCCCAATAATTAAATAATTTTTCTACAATCCCATTACATGGATGGGGACATGGGAAAAATATAAACACCCTAACCCTAATTGGTTTCCAATAGTATGTCTTCATTTCCTTCATAATTCAAGTATCCAAGAATTGAAATTCCACAATATTTATTAAATATTTTATAAAATTTTTCTAACTAATTTCAGCTGGTACATACCTTAAATATACAATCATAAAAATATAAAATCGAAAGTATAAAGTTATTTAGTAGCCTGAATACAACTTGCAATTATTTAGGGTTTAGATCAGTTTAAGCTTAATAAATCAAAATGACGTGCAGGGTAATTTTTCCTCAAATGAAACCATAACAATCTATATAATATAAAATGAGTAGATAAATACCTTGATAATTATGGATGATGTTTGTAGGAATTATTGATTCGCTATGGATTTTCCGAATTCAAAAGAACACCATAAAAATCATCAAGCTTCAAAATAGATGACCAATAATATTCTTAGCTCCCTTTTACCTCCCAATAACCTAAAAAAATTGTTCCTTGCCTTGAAAAAAATATGGACCGGCCACTTTCAATTGTTATATTGGGTTTGGGAAATGGTTTTTAAGATATTTACTATGAAATTGTATATAAAAAGATAAAACAACATAAAATGCCGAATATTGGGTATTCAGAGGGGATAAAATCATGTCTAATTTGCCAAAAATATTTTGTAATTTCCTATTTTATTTAATATTTAATTGTATAATATATGTAATTAGACTAAATTATTTCGTCAAAATACAAATATATAATAACTAAGTATGTTTCCTTTGCCTAATAATATAAATATTTTTAATCTTATATAAATTTCATACTTGTCACATGATGTACTTTATAATTTATAACACTTGATTGAATTTTATCTAGATCCACCAATAACAGAGTGCAACATGGCCTTCTAGAGCCTTCGGGATCAACACCTGGTATTGACACCTTTCTGATCCTCGTACTGAACCTTCTTATCCTTGTACTGAACCTTTCCTCGTACCTGAACTGCACTCGTATAATATGCCACTGGCACCTCTATTGGACAAGCTGACCATGACGTGGGCTATGCCCACGAGACATCAACACCGGTCAACGCCTGTCCAATGGTGTCAGTCCACCACCAGACCACCGTTAATGGTGGTCAAACAGGGTCAGTGACGTCAATCGATGTCCAACGTAGGTTCAGCGTCGGTCCAAGCGGTGGTCAACGCCAGTCATTCACCGACGGACCGTCGTCAATCCATGTCGGTACCACCCGGTCAAGCCACCGCCGACCCCGTCAATGTTGGGTCAACCACCGTCAATTTGGTCACTCGGTACGATCGGTCAGGTCTATTTCCAGGTCGGAAATTGCTTCTGTGTTTCAGGTCGGAGGTTGCCACTGTCACCACCTGAATGGTGCCACGTGGCAAGTGAATTATATACCACAACCAAGGCCCCACACATAGCTTGGATTCGATCTCATGACCTCTAGCTCATTAGGCCCCCCTTTTTGTATGGGTCCCCTTTGCATTCTGAGCTAAAGAGCATAGCTCCTATACTTCTATGCCAAAAGTATTCTATAAGGGCATTTGGTCTTGGACTAGATTTTCATTAATAAAAGGTTCAAAAAAGATGTGATCAGGTCCAAATAAGAAAGGACCAAGGGGTAAGTAAGGTACCGATAGACTCGTAATTTCGTGCTCTTTTCAATGGAGTGATCGTGGGATTTTTACGAGTTCATTTGAATCTCGATAAACATAAAAACGTCATCGAAAGTTCACCCGAAAATTAGCAGTGTCTTTGCTTCGTTTTCACTCCTTTGTAACTTTATGACATAAAACACAATACAAACATATTGACAAGATAATTACTTAATTTTTAGTGTTTTAGTCCATTTAATTTGTTGTTTAGGGGACAAATGAGATGTGGTTTAAGCACACATTAGACGTCACATATCAAGCTATCCCCCACTTCAGGAGAAAATCATCTACCCCCACCCCCGCATGAATGAGCGACAAAAATACGTGACAGAACTTAAATGATATACTATTTGACATCGACCTAATTTCGATTGAGCTGAAAAGCTTTGACTGGTATCGAATGGGATGGTTAAACCACTGCCCAACCAAAAATCAAGTGTTTTGACACAATTGTACGAATACCCCATAAGGACGACCAAACCTTGATTGTGCATGGAGAAAAGCTTTGTGTCTACTACTTTTAGTACTTTGATTGATATTTCCCCCTTTACGCTAGACACTAATTATGATGTTGCACTCTAAGTTTAGTAAACCATTCGTTTAAAATTGACTTATTAACGATCGAATTTTTGGAATTTTGAGGGGATTGGTAGATGGGATTTGGGTTGTCCAAAACATCACGCGGTTATCGTGTATAGTGGCAAGATTGTTCGTCTTCCCTACAACCATGAGATTATGATAATTGAAGGTGATAGAAACATATTCCGACTGAGTATCATATCTTTCATAAAGACCCAAAAATACATGGATAAAGGATGTCAAGTGTTTCTAGCACATGTGATGGGAAAAGAAGTCGGCAAAGAAGCGATCGGAGGATGTGCACATCATTCGAGATTTTCTAGAGGTGTTTCCAAATACTTATCGAGAATTCCACAACCAACAAGTAATTTAGATTGACCCTTGCTTGTATGGTTTTAGTTCCTGACCCCTTCAGTCTATTAGTAGATTTAAAACATACAATTTCCTAATGTTTCTCACTCTAGAAAGTCGTTCAGTTTGAGTCGTTGAAGTTTTTCAGCGTCTGCGCTGCAGGTCCTTAGTAGAATTGGGAAGTTACTTCACTTCATGTATGCACGTATAATAAACTGAAGAATACTCTTGGAAAGAGCTTAGTTCACTGGTTGATATAAATCAACGGAACTTGTCTATCTCCTTAACAAAGGTGAAACTGTTGGTTTCACTTCTAGAAGTTTACAAGGCGAGAAAAAGAGTGGTTATTCAAAAAGGAATAAGAAATCACCTTTGGAAAGTAACTTCTAAATTGGTATATAAGTACATGCCACTTTCCTTAAAGGACAATAGTTAGTACTAGATAAGCAAACGTACATTAAATGTAGCTCAACAACTCCATTCAATGCCATGCGCACGATAACTATAGTTTATTTCTTGAAACCCTAATCCTTTGCCTATAAAAGGAAATGGATTCCCAAGATGTAAATTATCTCTTCTAATTAATTGAAACACATTTGAAGAGTTCATTTGTCTCTCAAACAAACTAAAATAGAAACAAGCTAAAGAGGATGCTCATTCTAGTCGAATATTGTTCATAGTGCCGAACTTGGGTTAAGATTATGTACGAAGGAGTATTAACCCCAATTGTCATTCAACCACCTTGCTATTCCGCAAGCAATGTGTGTCATAGATTCTTTATTTAATTCTAATAAGAACCTACACGTTGAAAAGTATTTCTGTGTGTTTTAAACCTGTTCTTTATATTCTTCATATATATTTGTTTAAAACTCACTTTGTTGCCATGGAATCAGATTAGTTTAACTTGATAAACCTTATATCGGATTCTAAGGGACCGAAAAATGCTATCAGAGCCTTCTGGTTTATAAAATCCCTTTAAAAGGATATATAAAGGCTCAAAGATTTTTTAAATCAAGATCTATCTTAAATTGCAGTAGTAGAAGTACCACAGACTCTTGAATATATGGGTAGCCAGCTAAATTCCGCTCCTATACTAGAGGTGGAAAATTTCACTAATTGGAAAAAGAGGTTCATGTGCCATATCATTGGTATTGAACATTAATTTGAAAATATCATCAAAAATGGTCCTTTTATCCCCATGACAGATGGTCAAAGGAAGCCAGAAGGACAATGGACTACAGACGAGAGAAAGGCTGCTAACTTAGACCAGCGACTCAAAAGTCTCATCATGTCTGTCCTTCCAGATGACCAAATGAATTCTGTCATTAACTGCTTAACACCTAAATCAACCTGGGATGACCTGATACTGTATCATGAGGGCCCGTTTGATGTGAAAGAAAGTAGGGTCATGGACCTAAAGTTATGTTATAACACCTTCACATTCAAAGAAGGTGAAACACTAACACAAACTTTCACCAAATACAAAGCTTTGATGAATGAGTTAGTAAATGATGGCGTTACACTTTCAAATCTTAAAATAAATATTATTTTATAAATAGGCTACCAAAGAAGTGGCTATGTTTCTGCCAAAGTCTCAAAAACACAAATCATGTAAAAGATTCTGAGCTTGCTTCTCTAATTGGTAAACTCAAATATGAAGAAAACCTAATAGACAACATTTATGAGACTGAAAAGAACAAATCTCTTGTCTTTGCAACACCTTTGTCAACCGCCTTCATCTCTACCTCTATTGTCCAGGACTTTCAAGATAGTCCTGATGATGAAGAGGATACAAGAAGTAGTTATGAGTACCTAAATGACCTAGAAGAAGAATATCAAGCAAGAGCACTTTTAGCCAAGTCTAAAAGATTCTTCAAGAAGGGTACTCAAAGGTTCAGTAGTGCAAAAGCAACTGACCAAACTGAATGCCATAAATGTGGCAAGAAATGTCATTTTGCAAGAGACTGCTGGTCAAAAGCTCCAGTTCCCTCATATCAATCACCCTTTCAACCAAAACCTCTTAATTCCTCTCAGCACAAACCAGAACTAAGGCCTACCAAGGACTTTGAAGCTAAATACAACAAAGTTAAGGCTAAACTAGCTCTTTTAAGTTCAAGTGCTTCAGCTTCCAAAGCCGCAACTGTTAAGAACAAAGGTCTCATCGCTGAAGCCTATGAATGGGATGAAGAGGAAGTGTCATCAGATGAGAATGAGATGGTGGAAGTTAAAGTACTCATGGCACTAGCTGAAGAAAATGATGTTGTCAGCAAAGAAGGCGCCAGAAATGGTGAATTGGTGAAAACCTCCATGAGAAGGGTACACACTCTTCTTGAAATGGAAGATAATGATGACAGAAAAACCTATCTAGATTATTTGTGTATCGATCTAAATTATGTTGAAGAATAAAGAAATGATCTTTTGTCAAAACATAGAGATCTTGTTCATAAACTGAATGCATGCAAAGAACAGCTTTTAGTATTAAAACAAGCAAAACTTTATTTTCTTACCATACAACATGTAAACACTGAGATTCTCAAAGAGAATAAAAACTTAAGAACAATGAACCTTCACACCACCCTCCAAGGATAATCGAGATTACCCTCTCCTCCACAACCTTCCCCAGCAACAAAAAGACCAGCCTTGGCAAATCCCCCATCCCCTAGACCCTATTACGACGGCTAAGATAGTACTCTATCAGAATACATACATATGGAATGGCCGAAGGAATAGAGCTTTGAAACCTCTCACAAAACAAACACTAATCCCTTATTGTGTGTCTACAAACAAAGCACAGCAAGAAGAAAAGAAGACCTAAGCTTTATTTAGGCTATAAAATCCTTGTAAGCCATTGTGCGATCCCATACAAGTTTGAATTGAGTTTTAAATTCAGTTTTTTAATTAAGTTATTTCTTGTATTTAAAGTGTTTTTAAGTTAATGTCTTTTATATGCAATTGAAATTCTCAGTTTAATGAAATAATTAAGCTCTTTTTTACTCAAATAAGCTCTCAATAACTCATTAGAGCTTATTTCTTGCTAATAAGCTCTAATTTAGCTTAAAACTTGTTATAAGCCCTTTCATACTGTTTTAATTTTGAATCACACTCAAAAAAAAATTGTCCATTTGAGTGCAGTCTTGGGAAGCTATTTGAAAGTAAATAAGCTTCCCAAGAGCTTATTGAGCTTTTAAGCTGCATGTTTAGAGTGCTAGGGAGCCATTAGGACCAGGCTTTTTAGGCCACACACTCAGAAAGAGTGGCCTTGGTTCTGAAAAAAACTTCAAAAAACCAAGGTCATATCTAAATCCACTTAGCTAATTTTTAACTTAAACCTTTTAGCTTATTGTTTTTCACACCTTTGTTAAACACATTATTTTAAGAGTAGTTATTTGGCTGATTAAAGTTTTTTTTATTGCATAATTTTTGTGCTACATTAGCTTATCTTTTCAAAATTGGACAAAGCAATTAGTTTATAAGCTAGTATAGAAACTATCTTTTTTTTCTTAAAAAGCTAGGACTTTTTAGTTTAAAATATTTTAAAGTAAATAGTCAAAATAAGTAGAAGTAGGAAAAAGGTTTTTAAGTTTTAGTTTAAAAAATGTATTTTTAAACCCATTTTTGGTTTTGACAGTTTTAGAATAAAGGGGTGGTTTGGGATAACTTTAAAACGGTCAAAAAGGGATATTGGCATGTTTATGGTTAATAGGTCAATTAAAGCACAAAAATAAGTTTTATTTACTTTTAAGCTGTTATTTAAAACATTTTTTAGTTGGAAATTGATTTTCAAAGGTAATAAAAAACCATGCTCTTTTAAATTGTGAAAAATTTTTAAGTAATCCCCAAGAGCTTATTATGATTAAGCCACTTGTGGTTTGATTTGGAACATCAAAAAATTGTGTTGAATTGTGTGTTTAAAATGAGTGCTGTCACAAGTACCTTGTCTTTATGACTTGTGAGTCAAATTCACCCAAACATTTTGGTCACAGTTTCTAAAAACCCAAAAGTCCTTTTTCACTATCAAAAATAAGCAAGTAAAATTTATTTTTAAAAGCTGAAAATTGGTGCACAAGCCCTTGGCTATAACACTCCATCTGTATAGAGCATAATTGATTGTCTAGGCTTATTTGACAGCTTTTAGCAAGCTGTCAAATAACTACTAAAGCTAAGCATAAATCTCCGCCTGGTGCAAACGGGGATATTTTAACCCCATCTGTACTTTTTTCTTGTTGAAGTTCTAAAGAAAGCCCTAATTATTGGCTTATTTTTAAGAGTTAATATAGGCTCTATATAAGCCCTCCAAGTTTCCAGCCCCTTAAATGCAAATTTGGATGGCTTATTTTTAAAGCCCAAACATATCCTACTTGCTATTAAAGCATTCCCTTATCTGAGGGGTTGCTTATTTATGACTTTGGCTATATTGATCTTATTCCCTAAGCTCAAACAGAGTCCTAGTATGCTATTAGGGATTAAGTAAGATAGTTAATGTTAGCATTATTCCCCTTTTTCTATCTTATTTGTCCTACTTTAAGCATTTTAGCCTCTTTAAGCTCATTTAAGCTTTTCTCTGGCTTAAATAAGCTCCCACAGCTTATCGATAAAAGCTTTTTTCTTTTCTTTAAGCTCGATTTAGGTTAGTTTAGATCCCTTACTTATTTAGGATCTTTTCCAAGCTTAATTCGCCCTAAGTCCAAATGACTTAGCTTTATTCCTAGCTTTAAGTCTTTTAAAAGCATTTCTGTCAATTTAAGCTGCATTTTTTTAAGCTTATCTTTTCGTTTAGCAAAGAGCTCTAGTTACAAAGTTGTTAAGGAGCCCCACGAGCTTAACAACTTTGGCTTCTTAATTTTTCAAAAAAAAAACAAAAAGGGGAAGACACTTGGTCCGGGTGAGCAAGACTCGAACCCGAGACCAAGCGGTACATCCCCTTTACACAACACACTCTACCACTGCACCCTTGGGTCTTTTTCGTTATAGACCCAAGGTGCTTGGTATTTAAATACATTTTGCCCAAATCATCTTATAAAGCTGAATAGCTTATTTTTCTCGGCTATTTGTTAAGCAACCTTGTGTTTTTCATTTTCGTAGAACATTAATAGTATAAAAGTATTTTTAGAGAAAAAAAGTTCTTAATTTTTCGTAAACATATAGTATTTTTATATACTATTTAATTTAGTTTTAAAAGTTTATTTAATTCATAAAAAATACAAAAATTATCAAAAAAATATTTTGCTTTTTTATAGAAAATATTTCCTTTTTAAAAAACATCTAGATTGTTAGGAAAAAATATAAAATATACGTAGGGTCATTTTATAACTTTTATCTATTTAAAGACGGTTCCGGGTGCGGGCTTTGTTATTGACTCGTTTTTTTTTGCGGTCAAACGAACTTCCGATTTCGGTCCTAGTCTTTTTCCATACTTCCGTTATTTGTCCATAGAGTATTTTAGAAGCTAAAAATTTCTATCTTCGTAGCTTATTTTTAAAGATATCAGGTTTTCCCCTCCTTTGAATCGGGAATTCGGGCCTTCGTTTTCTAGTTTAATTTCGTAATTTCTAGGTTTTTCTTAAACGTTTTAGTCCGTTATTATCTAATTTGACTTTTTCAACTTCCCAAACTCATTCCTTCCTTCAAACTCAAATCTTCGATCGTATCGATTTACCATTCCAGCCTCGTTGGGGATTTACGACCCGGGAAAGCTCTATACTACTTCTCGGTATCATTGATTGTTGGTTTTTACACTTATTTATATATTTTATATTTTATTATATATTATATAAATTTACGGTGTGAATCCGGCCGATCAGTACTCAAAGGTTCAGTAGTGCAAAAGCAACTGACCAAATTGAATGCCACAAATGTGGCAAGAAAGGTCATTTTGCAAGAGACTGCTAGTCAAAAGCTCCAGTTCCCTCATATCAATCACCATTTCAACCAAAACCTATTAATTCCTCTCAGCACAAACCAGAACTAAGGCCTACCAAGGACTTTGAAGCTAAATACAACAAAGTTAAGGCTAAAGTAGCTCTCTTAAGTTCAAGTGCTTCAGCTTCCAAAGCCACAACTGTTAAGAACAAAGGTCTCATCGCTGAAGCCTATGAATGAGATGAAGAGGAAGTGTCATCAGATGAGAATGAGATGGTAGAAGTTAAAGTACTCATGGCACTAGCTGAAGAAAATGATGCTGTCAGCAAAGAAGGCGCTAGAAATGGTGAATTGGTGAAAACCTCCATGAGAAGGGTACACACTCTTCTTGAAATGAAAGATAATGATGACAGAAAAACCTATCTAGATTATTTGTGTATTGATCTAAATTATGTTGAAGAACAAAGAAATGATCTTTTGTCAAAACGTAGAGATCTTGTTCATAAACTGAATGCATGCAAAGAACAGCTTTTAGTATTAAAACAAGCAAAACTTTATTTTCTTACCATACAACATGTAAACACTGAGATTCTCAAAGAGAATAAAAACTTAAGAGCATAACTGAAAGAGCTAACAGCAATCACTGAAACATGGCTTAACAGTTCTAACAAAGTAAATCAGTGTATCAGTGAACAAATCCTCTCTCAAAAGAAGAGAATTTTGGGAGTTGATCAACTCACTGAAGATCCCTCCAGTTCTAGGCAAAAAGACCTTGTCTTTGTAAAATCTTCAGCTGATGACACAAAAGTGTCCATACCTGGTGTTGAAAGACCTTGGCTGTCTGAAGCTGAAGGTTTTATTTTGCTAAATCATGATACTGGTAGGATACTCCTAGCTGAGTCACAAAGAAACACAACTGATCCTTTCGTTGTTGTCACTGACTCTTCAGCGACTGATTATGATTCTGCGGATGAATCTTCAGTTTGTAGCACCCCTCTTCCTCCACTGAAGAAGTTGGATGGTGCTGAACCTATTTCTTGACCAAAGACTATTAAATCAATTTTGAGGACAAAATCCACATTCAAAGTTGAAACTATAAAAGGTGTCATAATAAATGAACCATCCTCAACTCTTGCTAAAGATAACAAAAGCTCTTCAGCTTCAAAAGTTAACTCAGCTTCTGCTGGTAAACTAAAGAGTGAAAATTAAAGATGATCCTCCTTTGGCTATTGTAATAAAAGAACTAAACAACCTAAAATTACAATTTAGCAAGAGTCAGTCATCTTACACTAGAAGTAATCAACCTCTACAAGTTCCATAAAATACACTTCAAAACAAACACAAAACACAATTCAAAATGAGTTATGATTTGTGTGGCTTAAACAATCATCTCTCTGAGAATTGTTATAAAATGTGAGAAAACTGATCACAGAACCTGTGATCATGCTGAATACATTTCCACAATGAACATGTCTCAGCATCTCAAAAGTCTGGGTAGATCTTCATCAAGATCTAAAATCCCAAGACCATCATAACGCTTCTTTCCACCTTGCACACACTGTGGAAGTATAGATCATTTATCTAATGAATGTTTATACTATTCCATATGTGGATTATATTGAAGTTATGACCATGACAAAAATGGTCATAACAGGATTATCTCTCTAGAAAGAGAGATTGATCCAAGAAATCCTCAACATGCATTCAAAAGATGTGAAGTTTGTGGTAGCTCAACTCATATCATAACTGATCACTATGATATTGAATGGTTCAAAATAGGTGAAGCACTTCAAGCCAAAAAGGTTGAGGCTCTAAAATCAACTAGAGCTGAATCATCAAATGCTAACAGATCCAAGACTCTCACTAAAAGGTAGGTTTCTAAGCTAAACTAACCATTCTGAACGTATTTGTGCAGTGTAACATCAGGAAGCCCATTTGGTACCTGGACAGTGGATGCTCAAGGCATATGACTGGTGTCAAGAGTTACCTGCACAAATATGTGGAACAACCAAGACCTAAAGTGGTGTTTAGAAATGACTCTACATGCACAACTGAAGGTTATTGTTCTATCAAATGTAATGGTATAGTTTTTATAAAGGTAGCATTTGTAGTTTTTTATAAGTACAACTTAATTAGCATCAGTCAACTCTGTGATGCTAAATATATTGTTCAGTTTGATGAAAAAAAGGAACAATCTTCAACTCTAACAAAGAAGTTGTAATGATTTCTCCAAGAGTAAGAGATGTATATGTTCTTAACATGACATCTTCTGCTCAAGAGTCTTGCTTCTTTGCCAAAGCTTATGAAAATCTCAATTGGCTTTGGCATAAAAGACTTGCTCATCTAAACTTCAAAACAATCAACAAACTGGCAAAAAAAATCTTGTTATTGGTCTTCCCTCACTTTTCTACTCAAAAGATAAACCATGTTCATCATGTGAAAATGGAAAGCATCATAGGGCCAGCTATAAAACAAAACAGACATCTTCTATCAAGAAATGTCTTCATCTTCTTCACATGGATTTATTTGGACCTTTAACTCCTAGGTCCATTAACCATGAAAAGTACACCCTTGTCATTGTTGATAAGTACTCAAGGTACATCTGGGTATACTTCTTGAAGAAGAAAAGTCAAGCACCTGAAACCATCATGTCTTTCATCAAAAGAGTTGAAAATCAAAATGACATCAAAGTCAAACAACTTAGAACTCATAATGGTACTGAATTTAGGAATAACATTCTTGTCAACTTCTATAATGAAAAAGGGATTTCTCAAAACTTTTCCTCTCCCTACACACCCGAACAAAATGGTGTTGCTAAAAGGAAAAATAGAACCCTCATAGAAGCTGCAAGAACAATGCTTTCAGGATTTGTCTTTTCTAAATAATACTAGACTGAAACTGTAGCCACTGCATGTTACACTCAAAACATATCCACTATTGTAAAAAGACATCTTAAAACTCCTTATAAATTTTTTCATAAGAGAATCCCAAACATCAATTTTGTTCATGTCTTTGGATGTCCAGTTTACATCCACAATCATAAAGATCACTTAGGAAAATTTGATGAAAAAGCCGATGATGGTTATCTTCTTGGATACTCACTTGTTTCTAAGGCATTCAGAGTCTTCAATACTAGAAGATAACAAACTGAAGAAACCTATCACATCACATTTGATGAAAGCCTTGATGCTATCAAATTCTCAAAACCTTTAGTTGACAACATCAACATTGCTGAAAATGAAAGATATCCACCTGATGAATATCTTCATCCTTATGAGCCTTCTCAAAGGTATCAAACAAACAGCAATGATGTGTCCTTCATAGAACCCTATGAAAGTCCTAAACTAGTTGTCCTTGAAACTGAAGTTTCATCAGACTAAAATGGTCAGAATGATCAAACTGCTCAGACTAATGAAATCTTAAATGATAATCTGTCTGAATATTCCAATCACAATAATGATGAACAAATCATTGATAATCTCTCAAACACTAAATACATTCAGATCTCTAAACACTCATCCTCTCCAAATGTAGAGGATACTTTAGTCTAAGATACAATTTCAATCCCAAATCTACCCCTACCCATTCCATTAGTGGTTACTCTAGCTCCTCAAGACAGATGGTCTTAGGACATACACATTAAGCTAGTCAATATCATCAGAAATCCAGGGGCTAGAATGCTCACAAGAGCAATGGCCAAACAACTTAGTGCTGCTTCAGCTCATGTGTCACACCCCTAGACGGGGCCTGGATGGAATACGTGTGCGAGGGCGTGACATCATAAACAATCCGAACACAAGGAAATAAAGAACGACCACTAATCATGAACGTTTGAAAAATAGTTATACTCATTGCATAAAGAAAATTTATTTAAGTTTTACAACCAGTCTTAAAAGAGTTAAATGTAACGGAAGCATAACAAAGTTTGATAATGACAACGAGTATATAAATAGATAAGTCTTGAAATTGGCAAAGTCACATAACACATAGACTCCATTTAGCATCAACAATCAAGCCAAGCTAAGCACCTAAGAAAACATGTTTAAAACGTCAGCATAATGTTGGTGAATTCATATATTTAAGTTAATACAAGAGTGGACCACAAGATTTCAAAACGCATGCGACTACTATAACAGATACAGCATCACATAAAAAGTATTTACTGTTATGCTAAGCTCATGACACCGATGCTAATAAAGTAGGGCATATCATATCATGCCACATAGTATTCCTGCCCTTAACTGGTGTCCCAAACCAAAGACCACCACAACGCACAATCGACATGACATATACCTATTTGTTCGCAGCTAATTATTTAGAACTAAACCAGATAGGGGTAATTATTCCCAATAGATCTATTTACGCATTCGTGCTCACTAAACCAATCCAATTGGTCCATAGTGACAACGGTTCATGATAAGTTCGGGCAAATATATTTGTAAGCAAACTTAGTCAACACATAAACATGTAAAACTCCCGTAAGAACTTGTGTCCAATAAAAGCAAATAATGTTTCTCACCCCAAAGTATAAAGCAAAACAATAGAAAAATGTGGGGATATGAACTCACCTTAAGCAATGGTGAATCGATAATCAACGAGGAAGAAATAAGCCGAAAGGTCCTACACACGACCTAAAATAAATGACGTGTCTTAGTAAAACGAGAAGATAACCGAAACAAGTGTACACACACTTTTCAAGAAAAAGACATCCATATTGTTTGTGCTTTAGTTTTTAATAAAGTAGACTAAATAAAATTATAGAGTTTTTCGTCAAGTCTTGGCGTTCATCCAAAAATTGCTACTATTAGAAAGTTTCTATTTTAGAAAAGATTTTTAGTTTCAAGAGTTAATAAACTTCCCTTATATTTTGTTATAGTTTCCATTATCATCAAATGCGCTAACTAAACCATAACGCTTAACTGCCAAGTCCGATCCGTAAATTTTACCAAACTTACTATTTAAAGTAACTTTTATTTTCGCTTTTCCTAAAATAATTAATGACGTATCCAACATGATGCTAATCTATATATAATGTGTTACTATATTTCGCTAGTGTTTAGAAAGTCCAAAAATAGGCGAAAGTGTCC
The DNA here is from genome assembly GCA_026074375.1 of Tanacetum coccineum. Taxonomy (NCBI): domain Eukaryota; kingdom Viridiplantae; phylum Streptophyta; class Magnoliopsida; order Asterales; family Asteraceae; genus Tanacetum; species Tanacetum coccineum. The sequence continues at coordinate 7,988 of BQNB010028331.1, read as the reverse complement.
GATTACCCTTTTAACTATTCACATCCAGCACACTATTAATTTGGTGTTTGCTGAAAAGAATGTTTTAAGTTTCCTTTGATTATAACATGGCCGTTTAAAGCCAATTTTAAAGTGCGATATGTGAAAAACTATCTATTCAAAACAAGCTCTTCAGAAAACAGATTTTAATGCATAATGAAAACATTTTTAGGTCGCTCAAATCCTTAAAACTAATTTGGGACAACAAGCTCTTTTGTCAAAACTCAACCAAAATCCACCCAAACTTCCAATAGTGCTAGTCTACTATAGCCTAATCTCCGTTCACAAACAAATAATACAACCAAACCCACACCTAAATCTAACCTAATCCTTACATTTCAATTGTGCAACCAACTTTTTCCAACTCATCTCACCATAACTTGTGAAAACAACAAACATAATAACTTTCCATTTTTATAAAAGTTGTCAAGATGTTTATCATTTCTTTGTATAAAAGTAACATACAAAACACATGAACTCTTAAACTTTGAACAAGACTCATAATATTCAAAGAAATGACACAAAAGGTGATCAAGAAAATACTTACAAGATGAAGGAAAACAAGTAGAAAGTCACAAGATCTACACTCAAGATGACAAGATCTATAAACCCCACTAATAAAATTAGAACCCTAATTTTATAATCCTTGAGAAACCCTTGAAAATCAAACAACTAATCCTTGATCTACCTTAGAGGCCCTTGGAAATGAACTTAGAATGTGTGATCTTGAAGAAAATCAAAAGTGATGAATGTGTTTATGTGTTGGGTTTTTGGATGCCAGGACAAAGAAAAAAGAGAGAGAGATGTGAGTTTTTGGTTTTGGGGCTGGAAAAGAAAATGCACCTAGTTGAGATATGACATAGTAGTTGAAGCATGGATTAGGGTTTTAAGGTTTCATAGATGCACACAATGTGACCAACACACACAAGAGTGAGTGTGGTCTGGTTCGGGTCGAAAGCTAGCCACAGGAGGGGGGGAGTTCATGGCCAACTTTGCATCCAAGTTTAGCTCATGGCTTGGTCTTTTTGAGCTCCCCAATAATTAGTCCAAGTGTGTAAGAAATGGCATGCATGCAAGTCACTAGCCAACAAAGTTTTCATTTTCCTTCACATGCATTGGTAAGTTTTCAAATTTTGAGTTAGTGGAGCATAAATGAATTAATTTCAGTCCAAAAGCTTGTCCATAGGCTAAAAAGTTTTGTGGGTAGAGGTGAGGACATGAGCATGGATCATAAAATTTTTGACATGTTATAAGATTATCGATAACATGAGTTTACACGAAAAGATTTCGAGTTTTCTGGTTTTCGTTTGGTCAAAAACGCGAAAAACGCAATCTAAAAGTTTAAAACCTAAAATTAAAATCCGGAAGTGATTAAAAATCACGAAACACTTAGAAACGTTAAATATCTCATAAAAGGCCTAAATTTATTAATAACGATGCGGAATGCCCCGATACGTTTTTAATTAGATTTACGGCGCCTGGTAAAACAGTCAGATTCAAACGGTAACGTATAAAAGTCAAAGATAAAAATACGAAAAAGATTAAAAATATTGACCAACTCACGGGGTTCGACACATTGGCAATCTCAAAGTCCATGAGATGAATCACAAGAAAGATTCTAAAATAGTCAAAGCTAAAGAAAGAAAGAAATCTCTTGCTTTAAAGGCTAAGAAAGAATCCCAGTGTAAGAAAGTTTGTACTTCTGGTAAGTGAAGACGAAGAGTACAGCCAAGGCGGTTAAGACTTCAAGAAGTATCTTCAAAGAAGATTAGATTCGTAAGACAACCTAGAATGACAAAAAGACTTCCAAAGAAGCCGAGACTACAAGAACGACAAAATTGATAGAAGTGCTTTAGATGCAGAGATCAAATCATCTAATTGGAGAGTGTCCTCAAAACCATCAATAGAAAATGCATTTAAGGAGTTCCTGGAGATGATAGTGTGGAGGAATAATGATTAAGAAGGACTAAAGACGAAACAATGTCCTTGTAGCTCCAAGCATCTAATGAGAGATTGCCTTGGAAGTCGACTTAGAACCCGATGAATGATAAAGATAGTGGAATCTCCAAAACACATGACGGTCAACCAAAAGCTATTCTCTACCTACAAGGAAACAATGGAGGTAACATTATTTTGTAGCAATCTTCCGCGGTAACATCGTTGCAAGGTACGATCTCTAATGAATAACTCAATATTAGATAATTGTAGAACATAAGATAACTTAAGATTTAACTTGCTACGTGTAGGTCAAATATGTTGATAATAAATGTAGGAGTTAACTTTCTCTTAAATATGATATAAAAATCACTAAGGACATGAAAGTCATAGGTATAGGAATTAGCAAGAAAAGCTTATACATAATGAAATTAGGAAATAAGCCGAAAGACAAAATTTGTCTTGCAACGATTTTTGCGATATTTAATCTATACATTCTCATTGTGTTTGGTGATGATAACCATGTAACTTGTAAAATATTACGTAAAATACGCAAGTTACTCGTATACATAAATCATCAACACAAACATTCATCAACTCTTCTTGACGTCCCGATACTCTACAAATATGAACTTTACTATTGATCGGCCAATCAAACGGGCCTAGCCATTAAGGCCCATAAGAGCCCATCAAAGCTTCTAGAAATGGAGAGAAACTAGTGAATTCAAATTTGAATTTGCTCTAGAAGATGAGGGAAAACTAGTGATACATGCCTTTTGTCCAAACACCCTTTTCTCAAACCATCCCTTTTATCCATTGGACAAAAGAGACCTCTCCAAGTCAAGAATTCCATATAAAATCCTAAGAGCTTTCTCCTCCCCTCCTCCTAGAGAAGAAAGCCACAAAATTTTACACACATATACATAGAGTTTTTCTTTTTTCATCTTTTAATTAAGGTTTCTTAGCTAAGGCATGGATCATGGGTTACCACTTTATGTTAGTTCCACTAGTAACAAGGGGTAATGTAGTGATGCATAGGTTCTTACATGAAAGTGATCACCCTTTGTTTACTCACTTATCATGTAGTAGACCGGGTCACATAAAAGTGATTATATGTGATCACTTATAGGTCAACATTGTAGATTGGTTGTATGTTGTAATTTCATTTAAATCTCTTGTGATTTGTGTAATAGTAAGAATCGGTGGATCTAAGTTAGTGTTTAGGTGAAGTGAATCTTGTAAGGGTGGTAGTATTTGGGGCCTCACATACAAATGGTGTGGTAGATTGGTTCTAGCTAAGATTAAAGACTCTACATTTGGCTTAGTGGTCCAAAAATTGGTGGAAAGCTTCATGTGGTAGATCGGTATAGCTAAGATAGACTCGCCATTATGGCTTAGTGTCAAAAATTTGTAAGCTACTTGTGTAGGTTTTCGCGCGCCTAAAAGAGCTTGTTGACTAGTGAAGTAACTCTCGAGTTGGATACTCGGAGAGTGGAGTAGGTGCCGAAGAAAGGAGCTTCGTAGACGCGAGACCACTATAAGATCACGTGTCCGGTTGTGCATTTCTTTTTTACTTATCTCTTTACATTTTTATTTACTTACGCCTTACATATATATTTGCATTATATCTATATGTGTGTGAATGTGCGTATATGTTTTGGATGGATAATTGTGTCATGGATAGAAGTTAATATAATGATGTGTTATAAATGAATGGATGATACTGATATGAACATTGTGTTTTTGATTTGTATTGTTGTGATATGATTTGATAAAAATATGTATAGTTGTTATACAACATATGAGACCTTTATATTATATCATGCTTGATCGGTAATTTGATACGAAACAATTTAACTTTTGTAAAAGGAAAACCGTATTCAACCCCCTCTATGATTTCCACAATGGTATCAGGAGCCACGTCGCTCTAATTTTCAAAACAATGGTTTTAAAAATGGAGCACGATCCAGTTTTCATATATACCCATTAAGGGGAATTAAATACAAAAATGTTTTTGGTTGTTTAACTTGTTATTAGTTTTGTTTGTTAAATACACTAGTATAACTAGCTTGAGTAAAAATGATGCTTAAAATTAGTGTTATCTTTCGGTATCAAGTTCACTAAGTTAGTAACACCTTTCCGTAAAGTCACCAAATGATTTTTGTACAAAATATTGGCAAATCTTAGTGTCAAGAAGTAACGCCCCCTCAATATATAGGGCGGCCCTCTTAGCTCCTGGCCGGCCCCCTTATCAATCAGTGGCCCCACCTGTCTGATTCGGCAGATTTCTGGAAACTTTAAAAATTCATATAAATCAACCGTAAGTCCGTAGAAAATCGTGCACCGCGCCATTTAAAGCATAATGATTCTACTTTCATATAAAAAACACTTTCAGTATTGAAAAATAAATAAGTTGTCCAGAAAATACAAAATACACTTATTGTCCAAAATGTGAGTTTCGATTTAAAACGTAAAACTTGTATCTTATCTTTTCTTATTCGAGTCGAACATTTCTATTCGGTATAAAATCTTTGAAAAATGTGTAAATAACTTTTCAAAAATATTTAAATGGGGTTAAATTTTTGAAATGGAGAGGAACTAATTTGTTTTTAAAACCAAAACCGAGCTAAGTATACTTTTGTTGTATCTATACACAAAACGACGATAAGTCTTTATGTGTCAGCTAAATGATTATGTGCCTTCCTTGTGTCTTATTTTGTTAATAGATATAATAAATGATCGTTGCTAATTGTATTGAGCTAATTATATATCTAAATACCTGTGCCATGTACACTAGAAACTGGTTCATTTTCAAACAAAACCGAGCTAAGTATACATGATTGTATCTAATACATAAACTGACGACAAGTATTTTTGTGTGTTATGCTAAATAATTATTTCTTGTGTGTGTGTGTGTGTGTCTTAATATAGCTCTTGAAACTCTGATGTGCTTGTTTTATTTTGTGGTTAAGATATATAGAAACATATGTGTCATATATGTCTTGTAAGTTATTCGTTATTAGTATTCATGATAATGCATTAATAAGACTTATGCTAGATTTCTTGCACTAAGTTGCGAAATTGTTTTTGCATTGCATATAGGCATAGATCACTCTATTTACAAATGCTACATAAACATCTTGTGAATCTTTTCGAGTGAGTTAATTTACTTAGGAATAAGAGTCCAATAGTTTATCAAGTATATTGAAAATATTGTCTTGCACAAATAGCTTTAATAGATCATGTGTTAAAACTCGTCACCTAAATATTGCCAACAGTTTAATTTATTTTCAACAACGCGTTTAAATATTTTCATCAACTTACCTTGTTTCATCTTAGGTTGTTTAAACAAGAGAAAATGAATCATTTTAATACATTAGTATTTAAGTAAAAGAAAATGTATTTTCGAACTTTGCGTGTGTTTGCATTGATCCAACATACACGTACATAATTCTTTTATATAAGCATATTACAAAAGTTATGTTTTTGTATAATAATGAATTGTCGAAAACTATGCACATTGTCCGTAACAATAAATAGTTTTTTCGCACAAACAAAATATATGACAATCTTGAAGTAATAATTTAACTTGTCATAATTCATTAACCTCACACTCACGACTAGTCTTAGGATTAATGGAACTCACTATTAAAATATTTATTTATTTTCTTATTAATGAGTGTTCGTGAGGGCCAAGAAAGATTTCTAGTATCTATCGATTCATTATTCAAATTACGATTGATATCTTTATCGAATCTAATTGACAAGTTTTCGAGTATGGACATGAAATCAGATTCTTTTTTTGTTTAGTTTCAAGATTATATCAAAATATAACAAAAGATATTATCTTGAATCTACTTAATCAATCACACTAGATTGATATAAAAATAATTACATCATTTTCTAGATAAAAAGAATATGCATCGGATCATAACTCACACTTGTGTTGATGATGCCATACTGAGTCTACTTGTCCAATGGTTGTGTTCCAAATATTAGACTAATATGTTTAATAAGATGCATAAAATACACAATGAAATAGGATTGACGACTTGGATGTTTCGTCCGAAATATTCAAGCAATTTACATTGCAATGCAATTGGTAAATGTATCATTTTTGAAAAACTAAACACGAGCAAATAAATGTGTCAGTTTATTGCTTCTGTTACAACAAAGACACAAAAGATGCATGTTTCAGTATTTGCAAAT
>BQNB010028330.1:3922-52238 GCA_026074375.1 Tanacetum coccineum | reverse complement strand
TCTCTTTTAATATTAATTATGTTGGGTTCTATGATTGTGGTGATGATGTGTTCTTGTCTTGCGATGATGTCTTGATGCTTTTTAGATATTATGAGAACTTGTGATAAATAGATGTTGGGATTTTATTAGTGTTTGTTTGGATTGTTATGAAAACATCATATTCGTATAAATTGGAACTTGTTCTTGTTTATTGTTTTGGTTAATCGTTGTTGAGTCTATAGGTTGAAAGAATTCTTTATGTTGTTGATTTAGGCATGAAGCTCATGACATTACCATTTGAATGAGGCTTATGTATAATTGATTTATAAAATACTAGACTATTATTAAGTGTTCTATAGGCTGAAAGGATTATCGATGATAATATGTTTTCCAAACTAAACATCCTAATATCTATGTAATCATTTGTCTAAACTAGTATGTTCTTTGTGTGCTTCATTATTGATTTCCTTGGTGGTTTGATCTGTGACAATCATAACCACCACCTTGTTACTTGCTTAAACAAACAAACGACACTTGAGTGTAACTAAGTCTCTTGGGATGACCTTGACTTACCAATCCATAACTACACATGACTAGGGTATACTTGCCTGAATGTGTTCCTAGTTGATATAACATAATATAACATACAAAATACTACCCTAGAAAGTTTTAAAGAGAGAGAGTAGAGAGAGGGTGTGGGTGACGAGTAAAAGAGAGGAGAGAAGGAGATAAAGAAAGAAATATTAGATTAAAGAGAGAGGAAATCACCAACCCTTAACCCTTTCTTAGCCCTCCTTTTATAGTAAGGAAAGATTGACTAGAAAACAATTAAGAGTTTTACTTATTACAAAATAGTCTTTCCCTATTTGCACTATTTAATTCCTATTCTATTAATCTTTGATAAATGGCCATGTATTCAACATTTTTCTATGTTTTTAACAATCTTCCTCTAAGGGGCGATTACATAGGCCTTACAAAAGTAAGGGGATTAACAGTCTTGGGTTTTCCTCCAACATACTCCTCTAGCCTCCTGAGCTGCTCTTTGCGCTTCAGTATCTTGTCAATCTTGTCAACCATCTCGTTTGATTTCTCGACATCCATGACGGTCCAGTCTCTTCCCTTCAACCATTTGTTACCGGTGCCTAGCTTGTTCTTTTTCACCATGTCAACCAGTGTTTTCATGAATCTTGATAAGAGTACCATCACATAACTTTTTTACTTCACTTAGCTTCATAAAGGATTTGACATTGTGTTGGTTGAGATACACAACACCTTTATGTGTTCCATACATTGTGAATGGTATCCTTTGGTCGATTCCTTTAAAGAACATCATAGATTTGGTAAGGTTAAGAGTTTGCTGATAACTTTCCACTCCTAGTTGAATATCTTTAACCCTGTTTTGAATCATGACTCTTCTGATGAATAGGAGAAGTGCATTGTTGAAGTCTTTCACAAATTTCAATGGGAGATGGTGAAGTTTATCTTGGACTTTGAGTAAATACATGTCTTCAACATTGAGTAAATACTCTTTATCATCGGATCTCCTGACTACAATTGATGTTAGAAAACCATAACCACATTTCTTCTTTATCACTACACGAACAACTGATTTGATCCTTAAATCTAAGTAGATGCTTCCTTTAGTTTTGGTACTCATTTCTGCTTTGAAGAAGTCAATTTTGCTATATTCCCAATGGTGCATACCATTAAGAGCTTCAAAGATGTAACGATGAGTTTCTTTGCTCCATTTATAAGAGATCATATCTTCTATACCTTGTTTATAGTATCTGGCAGCATAGTGCTTGGTGATATAAGTAGTGTACTTCTCTTCCGTACTCAGACACACAAAGTAGTAGAAATCATTATTGTAGAAAGAAGGATGTGGTTTTGTATTTTTGAACATATGTCGTTTAAACGATCTGAGTTTTAACACATCATCTTCATCACTGTTACACTTAGCTTCTATTAACACTGCTGCTTTCAGTTGACCAACATGGCATTCGAGTTCCACATCATTCTTGTATTGTTGCTTTAGCATTTCTAGTCCTACTCCTTCAAGATCTGCTATTGTGAGCTTGTCCTTCTAGATGATCGCTTTAATCTTCTTTGCTATCGCGGCATTAGATAGTCCAAGAATGTGATTCTCATTTTGATCAATATATGATTTCAAGAGTAAATCAAACCATGTCGTTCTTTTTTTAGCATCAGCTTACCCCGACTTCTTTGGAAACCATTCTGGATTAGGATGATTTCGAACATTTTCATCTTCTTGGACTAGGGGTTGGATGGTAGGAGTGTCAACTTGTGCATGAATCATGAGAGATTTGTTTCGCCTTGATGATCTAGAAGAAGGTTCACCAACATCCTTTCTTCTTGTTCTCCCCCTCACGATTATTAGGAGAATCTTGAATGTCGTGAGACCTCTTGTGAAAGTATGGTTCTGCATCTTGAGCATTAAGTGCTTGTTAATCGAGAGTGATGGATTCGTAAAGGGTATCATAAAGTTGCTGATGAGTAGTATGAGTCTCATTTGACTTATTCAAGTGAATTCGGTTTAGCAGCTTTAACTTTAGATCCATTTCTGAGAGATCATCAGTGGAGGTGGATGATTAAGTGAATAGGTTGATTTGGTTGTTTTTCATAACATCGAGCACATAGGTATTAAGACGAGGCCTAACATAGTTTGCAACGGCTTTTGGGATATGAGTAGGTAGAAGCTTCTTTATTTTTGCCAAAACATTTGCTTGGACAACTTTTTCAGAAGCTTCAGAAACATTGAAATTTGTGAGAGCTTCCATCTTCTGATCATATTCTCTGAATTTATGTGCGCCTGCCTTTTTGAAGTTATTCTTCCTCATATTCTTTTTCGTCTTTTGCATCAGCTTCTTTGCTTTGGCTTGGAGTGAGCTTGGTTGGAGATATGTGGTAGGATAGGACATTTTAGTTGCTGGTGGAGATGATAAATGATGATCATTCTCGTCTAGGAACATTTCCTGCAGTAAAGTTTTTGTTGCTAGAACATCTACACTAGAAAATACTACATTAGAAAGTTTTTGCGAGAGAGAGTAGAGAGAGAGTGTGGGTGACGAGTAGAAGAGAGGAGAGGAGGAGAGAAAGATAGAAATATTAGAGTAAAGAGAGCGGAAATCAGCAACTCTTAACCCTTCCTTAGCCCTCCTTTTATAGAAAGGAATGAGGGACTATGAAACAATTAAGGGTTTACTTATTACAACATAATCATCCCTATTTGAACTATTTAATCTATATTCTATTAATCTTTGATAAATGACCGTGTAATCAACACTTTTTTGTGTTTCTAACACTAGTTAAACTGGTAATTCTTGTTATAAATTTACACTATTAGAAAAAATATCATTAGCAACAATAGAGAAATAGTTGCTAAATTATGCATTTAACATCTAATTTTAGAAACGAAATTGTTAACAAAGTTGCAATTTTTTTAGCAACAAAAAAATTAGTTGGTATTCCTACAAATGTCTATAAATATTTGTTACTAATTTTAGCAACCACTAAGCAATTTGGTTGCATTATGAAATTAGCACCGGTCGAATTAGCAACTTACACAAATTGATGCTAATTCGACCGGTGCTGATTTGAGAATGCAACGAAATTACTTAATGGTTACTAAATTAACAACAAATATTTAGAAATACCAACTAATTTTTTTTTGCTAAAAAATTGCAACTTTGTTAACAAATTCATTGCTAAAATTCGATGCTAAATGCACAATTTAGCAACGATTTATCTATTGTTACTAATGACATTTTTTCTAGTAGTAATAAAGCTCGGTGGAGACACATCAATAATTTATCATTTTTATTGTACAATTTTGAATTTTCTGACATAGTGAGTTTTTTTTTTAACGGCAACTTTTATTAGAAAGCTAGCAAGGAGCTAGAACAATTACAAAGCAATCAAATAAGGATGTTGAAGCCAACAATCCCAAGTAAACTTTAGATTACATCTAGAATTACTCCAAATGAAAGAACGAGAAACAACATCATCGAACAAAGTCTCTTTGCGCGGTTTCTTGGAAGCAAAAAGAAGCTGGTTACGGAAATTCCACAAGCACCACCAAGACACATAAAAAACGCCTTCTAGGATCCCTTTAAGCTTGGAGCCCAATCGAATAGAATTAAACCACTCCAACCAGCCCGAATAAGAATCAACAGGGCTCCAAGAAACGTTCCACCATTGACATATAAGCCGAGAAATAGCTAAAGCCACGTCACAAGAAAAGAAAAGATGGGATGTATCTTCCTGCAAGACCATGTATCTTTCTGACATAGTGAGTAGTGCTATTTTTTCATCCAAAAGATAAAATGATACCGCAAGACTTTGGAGCTTTGTTAGCCAACAATAAAACCATCAAAAATAGCGACCATTGCAAAGTTTTAGAATGGCATTCTCTTTTTTATAATGAAGGGTGGAATGGAGGTGGCGCTTTAGTGAAGTTTGTAAATTTTCTTTTGAAAGCATAGTATTTTTTTTTATAACTTTGAAGACGAACGCTGTATTTAACTCTTTCTATTTTTTAACGCATCTCTAAACCGAAAACATGATTGCCTCTTTATTTTATGGAATAAGTGGGTAACTGTGACTGAACCATATACATCATTTTTCTTTGTTTCACACTTAAATTTGAACCAAATCTGTAGAAGTACTGTGCATAATTGCATATATGGGTGTGTGCACTATATGCTCATGTCCCCACTCTCTCTATCCTAGTGGAAAGATGACCTAACTGAAGAGACTTCTCTCTGTGTATTTGGGTTGCTACTATTGGTACCCTGGCCCGCTAAAAAGTACTAAAAAGGTACAAAGATTTTTTTTACCCCTTTTTTACAGTGCAGCGTAATTTTTTATCAGTTTCTGTTTCATAATTTTTGACAGTTTCATACTTTTGACCTGTTAAACTTTATATAAAATTTAAAAAAAAAAAAAAATCAAAAAACATGGGGTACAAATGGTTTTTTTTGAAGGTATTTATATCATGAGCCATATATTTGATGCTTTTTGATCTGTCGAAAACCCTATCTTTTGCTTCTTCTACATAATCATCACCATCAAATTCTTCTTTTAGATCTCACCTTTCTTCGAATCTTACTTTATCATCTTTTCTTGATAACCTTTCTTCTTTGATTCTCTTGATCCATCATTCTTGCAAGAAACATAATCCATATTATAAGACAAGAGGTTGGTTCTAAGAAACAAAAAAAAAATGGATTCACGAAACAGTGGGAGCTTACAATCATCAAGTGAAGCAGAAGAAGAGTGTGACTCACGCGCCACCAATAACAACCAACCTCACCAACCAGCACCACGTTTCAACCACCACCTTATTTTTGATCAAAATCAAATCAACGACAACAACATTATTAACCCTTTTTTCTTTACACCAAACCCACAACAACACAACCAACTTGTTAATCTTGACTCAGTCATATGGTCCAAAACCCTACCTTCATTCTCTGACCATGATCACTTTCCTACGGCCACCATAACCACCGAACCAATCCCTCCACCACCACCGCCACCACCAAGAAACCCTAAGAAAAGATCAAGAGCATCAAGAAGAGCACCAACAACTGTTTTAACTACTGATACTAGTAACTTTAGAGCCATGGTTCAAGAGTTTACTGGCATCCCTTCACCACCGTTTACATCATCATCATCATCTAATGTGTTGTTTCCTAGATTAATGACTAGTTTTGATCTTTTTGGTAGACCATCAACAAACAACAACAACAACAACAACAACTTTGATAACCTATCTCAACTACCTTCTAATTATCTTATTAAACCATCACCATCTTCATTGTTGGATTCAAGTAACTTGCTAATTAACTCCATGCAAAGCTTGCCTTCTTCTAGTTCCATTAACCAGTCTTTGTTGTTTCTTAACCCTAAATCCACACAAAACATTGGTTCCTCAAATGGGTTTGGTGTGATGGGACAGAATCAAGTTCATGAACCTATGCCCACAAGTACTAAAACTAGAAATGATGATCAAGAGATTATTGAACCATGGGTTTGTCCTTCAGATTAAGTAGATAGCTAGTTAGTAGTGTTTGTTATGAGAATGTATACGTGACTATTATAATAGTCATGATGTTTTTGTTTTCTTTCTAACTATATGTGTAAGTATTTGTATTAGTAGGTTTAAGACTTGGAGAAGGGTGATGCTACTCCTACCCCCTTTTGTCCTGTCTACATGTAATACCCCTAGCATACAGTGTATAACCTGGACAAGACACCTTTTTATGTTTTTTCCATTTTGTATTTTTTATATTTTTTAATTTTTTACTTATAAAACTTTATAACTTTTGTTTCGTAATTTTTTCCGGTAATTTTTTCCGGCAATTTTTTCCATTTTATTAACAGGATAAGACAGCTTCCTGCTTCATATTTTTCATGTTTTACTGCTTTTGACTTATCAAAACTTATTTTTTCCGTTCCTTTTTTTTATTTCACAGTTTTATAAAATAAACAAAATTATAAAAAATTATAAAAAATAAAAAAATTTAAAAGGTATTACAATCATTTTAGGGGGTCTTAATAACCTCCCCATGGAGAAATATACAAAATGACATGATGAAGATGTAAGAAACTAAGAATAATTATTGATGTGGAGTGGAGTCACATGGGATTTGACTTTACGAAAATTATGTGTATAACCCAATTTGAAAAAAAATTGTACGCAGTAACCTACTTTTTTTTTTCTTTCCAAAATGACCCTTTAAATCGCTACCTAATGGTAGCGATCTACTAGATGGTACACGTATTGCATTTTAAGGTACCAGAAATTCAAAACAATTCAAAACTAAGCCCTAGTTATTACTTTTTGCAGATCGCTACCAAGTAATAGCGATTTACTTTGCAGTGGGGTCGAGTGTGTCACAAAAGGTGTCAGTGTGTTACAAAAGTCACAAAAGGTGTTTGTTTTATTATGTAGATCGCCTTATTAAAGTATTGCGGATTTTTGTTTTTATTTATTTTTAAGTTGCACAGTATCATACAGTAAGAAAATATGTATCACTGCCATACAGTATGAAATGATGTATCACTGGCAAGTGCAGTAATGTTTTTATATTTTGTAAAAAACGAATCTGTTATGCATTTAAATCAGTAGTGGTATAGTAGATAAAATTGTGCCTATCTTGAGTTAAAAAAAGTAGTACTTGAATTCAAGAAGTTCTTATTGTTGTTGTTGTAGTTTCAAGCTTTTGTTGTTGTTGTTGCATTGTGGATTGTTGCGGTTTGCGGTGGTGTTGCTGCGGTATTTTTTCAAAGTGTGGTGTTGTTGGTGACTTGTGCTTTTATTCTTTATTGATAAGATGATTGAGCGGTTACGATGGTAAAAAAATTGCTTTTTAATTATCCACCATTTATTTTTTGATGTATAATGTTTTGTAATATATGGGTTATTTATTTGTTGATAATTTAGGTACATCGTGGTTTTTATTAATGCAGAAGTAGTTTAAGTGGATTAAACTAGTTAAGAGAAAAAATTTAGTGCGGAATCAACGGGGAAGCAATATTTCAGGGAATCTTGTTTTTGGTTTGGGTATTAACTCAAAATGATTAGATAGAAATTTGTATGTTAATACATTTTATGTTTAGGTCGGCAAGTTAAGTTTAGTAGTAACGGTAGAGGTGATGGAGAGATGAAAATGTCACTTTGTATTACGATATAATGATAATTTTCGAATATCCATTTAGGAGAGGGAATTTTGCCTCATAAATGGTGTAAGGTTTGGGGATTTGGATTTGGTCGGACTATAACGGACCTGAGATGCTATTTCCTTTTAGAGACGGTGTTTCGTCATGTTTACTGATGTGTGAACATATTACAGGCTCTACTATATTAGAAATCATTGAGGACGATGTGTTTGTCGAATACAGACATGATCGTTGTTAGCCTATGTTGTCTAGGCTTCTAGCAGCTTGTTTTTTTGGTGTGGAGGCTTTAACGTAGGATCCCTGAACTAGATTGTGAGATTAGCAAAATGATTAGAGTAGTTGGGAAACTTTCCTTGGGTGTTCGTTTGTCGTGGCCGACGTGCTGTACCCAACACAAGAATGCAAATGTTTAAAACGTTGGCCGAATTATATGCAATAGGATACAGCTGAATGAAATGGTTAAGAAGCGTATTCGATTTTGGATATACTTGGGATTCAAGGTGTGTCTTATTTTTCTTGATAATATTTCATGGGCATTTAACTTATTGTATAACGTAATATAATTGATAGCCATGTTTATTGTTAGACTTGGGTAAGGTCTTGGAGTTCTTTGAGCTAACGGACGACCCAATTATTATTATCGTTATTTTTATATCTTCTAGAGCTTGCGTTGCTTGGAGAAAAAAATGGAAGTTTAGGGGGAAGCATGTTTATGATTTTTTTCCTGTGAGTTTGGATATAATTTTATAGTTTATTACTGATTATGTTAATTATTTTGTAATTAATTTTCTGTAATATTTTTAGGAAATATGTTGCTAAAAGATTGAACAGACGCGTATCGAGGCTGAGTGAAGTGGTGGATTTTAGGGTAGGGCATACTTCTGATGGCGTATTGGTCAAAAGTGAAAGATTACTCATTCATTTAAACAGTCAACATATGTATGAGTTACCTCAGAATTGTATAGGCATTTTGAGGAACAAAAAAAAGAATTAAAGAACAAAAAAAAAGTTGTTGAGGAAATAAAGAAGTAAACAAACAGACTATTCCTAAAATGAAGCTGAGCGTAAATCAATGTATGATAAAATGGTTAACTTTTTTATGAAGCGTATAATGTTGAGCCGTGCGAGAGCTCTCAGGACGATCTTTGTCAACCAACATTTTGGGATAAGCGATGTTCAATGTGAACTCGAAGCATGCGGTAACAGTATTTTGTTTTAATATTAAAAAATTACACTAAATAATTTATAGTTTGTTATTTTGGGCTTGTCCCACATGGGTGTCCCTCTTCATTCCAGACGCATCAAACAGCAGCTCTTCTTTAATATTGGTACGCCCACATTTGGCAAACCCAATGCAGTCGACTGGTCCCTCACTAATTGGAATCGACAGATGCCGGGCCAGAGTCGGCCACTCCTTATTGGCAACCCGCTTTCCCCTCGCATCCTGGTACTTATAACTGGCAAAGCCGATCCGCTCATATGGGTAATACCAAAATTTGCAAACCCTATTGAGAGGCATCACGTTACTCCTGAATATTTAACAGGTAATGCTAAATTATATAGAATATGATATATGATACTAAGCATAATGAAGTAATAAATGTTTATTAAATTGTTGTTTTTTAGAAATTATTGAGAATCATGGAAAGATGAAGATCAGCCGTCCTTGCTATTATAAACAGTTCCATATAGGGAACAACCTCATACTATCATTTTACCCAAGCAATGTTGGTACTAAAAATGATAATGGTCACAAAGGCTAATTTATCCACCTTTGAAACTTGGGAATGGTATGCTGAGGGGGGGGGGGGGGGGGTGGGATGAAGAAATGAGGGAGGCGATGATTGTAGATTTTTTTGGGTGGCCAATTCACTGGTAATTACCTAGTGTATAAAAACGTAGACCCTCAGAAGGTAAGTGCTAGTCTTGTATATAAATTAATAAATAACGCTGTTGAAGTATGTGCATGATATTGGTTATTGTAATTTGTTGTTAGGTGCGACGAAGAACATATATTAATCCCCCCCCCCCCCACCCCCCCCCCCCACCCCCCCCTCGGAATTTTTAAATATCCCCAGAAGTATGTACTTAGATTGTTATATGAAGGGTTATTCAGTTCCAGTTACCTTTTGGCAACAACTAGTTCCACTTTGGCCCGCCTGACTATGATTCGGGTACTCCAATGGTTGGTTGTCTGGAGAGGTTAGTTTATTTATACAAGTTGAATACATGAGTTATATATATATATATTAGATATAAAATATATATATTTATACTCTTAACATCTATTTTTGTTTTTATCTTTGTTATTAATCAGCACATGAATGCTGTGGGTGGAGCTGTTAATTAGGTATAGGACTAATAATGACCCGTGGACTGTGGCCTATACAAATACAATAAGTGTGCATCCGGAAAACCAACGTTTTATGATAGAGACAGACCAACACACTATTGGAACATTGGATAGGTCAACGCGTTTGTCTTCAGCAAGGAGTGTGGGGTAATTGGGTAATTTATTTTGTATTATTGTATTAAACCTATTAAGACAATTTCTGTGTCATTAGTATTTAATAAGTTATTGTGTTTGGACATATTATATTTGTTATTATTTTGTAGGTGTTTTTGCCATACATGTTGCGGAAATCATAGGGTTACGGGCGTAACTAGACTTCCCCAATACACATTTTTATGATGTTTGACTCTATGCCTATATGAGGGACCATGAATTTGTTAAGTACGCCCAATTCACCGTTGGACCTGTTGTTAATAGCATTTTGCAAAGGGCGAAGGAAATTTCAATTACTAGAGGCCCTTTATTTTCAATTTTTCATTAAAAACTGGTATTGGGTTATACAAGTTCCATAATAAATCACTACTCACATACTTTGGTATTCCTCCCCAGTTTGATAATTCTTATAGAAATATATCACCTACTCAATTTACCTTAGCTCTCCACCCATAATGTTCAACCCAAATCATCATCACCAATATTTCGTGATTTTCAAAGAAAGGATTTCTTCAACACCAGCTTGTTTAAAATGATAGTAAATCTTATATACACTATTGTACATTTTCCATAAACCTAAATTTATCCCCACCACTATAATCACAATTATACCACCACAACACTAATTCCTTTCCAAACCACCACCACTACCCATCGCTATTACCAATTATTCACCATACTAGCTCTTTCACCACCACACACCCAACCTACCAACTTCTCATATCCACCGTCTAGCCAAACCCCTCCCTTAAACATTCCTTCCAAAACACCCCCCCAAAACAAATACATAAAATTTACTTCTTACATTAAAATTATACCCCCAACCCAATAATATTTCACAATCATCTCTCCCTTAATAACAAATCTAACCCACCTCATCAAGATGCAATTTATTACACTAACCACGTAATATACAATCAATCACAAACCACCGTCAATAATCAACTCCAGCATATTCTTTATCACCAACCGAACAACAATCAATATATCCATTATACCTATAAACTCCAATATCATAACCCCCACTTCACCCTTGCCCCCTCCATCAACCCTCTTACTATTCTCCACCCCACTCATCATGCAACGCAACCCAAACCATAATATATCCATCAAAAAGAATCCAAGCGCAGCAAGCCATCCTCCATAGATATGAGAAAATAAGAACTATAAGATAACTATAGCATAGCACATTCAACTCAAAAAAAAATAATAACCAAGATGGTGTCCTTACTATCAATACTCTAATTTACCCCTTGCATTGTTATTCTTTAAAATATACCCGCACTTATTAATAGATAGGTTGAACAAACACCGCTGGACCGGTAATATCGAACTGGAATTATGTATAAAGTAGATGATTAACATGTGAGGTATTTGAAGCTCAAAGATGGGTTAAATGTAGATCAGAATCTCTACATCAAAGATCGAATTTCCCATGGCTTTTATCGATATATAATTAGCAATTAGCGCTAGAAATTAGACCCGATTAGATAACAAACATAATCTCATTATTAATTAGCCACAACTCACCCATCCTCTCTCTCTCGTCCAACACACTAATTGAAACTTACTACTGGCACAAAACTCTAATCACTAATGGAAGTGTGTATAGATACTATATAATTCAATGGTTATATTCCCTACGATGAATGGGGACCAAATCCCCCAAAGATAAACTCAAAACATTGACATAGACTATCCCTGACCGCTTCTTTCCTCATAGGACCTTGGGCCTACCGCCACCCCGTTCGCACGTTATTGTTACTATTCACTGACAGATTAGACAATTCAATGATTTAGCACATGATTCTGATAATATTTTAGCTGTTTTTAAACATATAAATAGACCTTCAACTACAAACAATTTAAACACAAACTTTTTTATATATATCATTTAACAAAAATCTTAATGGGGTGTTCGGTTCCACATTCTTATGATGAAATCAAAGCTATGGTTGAAAAACAAATTCAGGAGGATCGAGTTCGTCAATTAGCGATGATGAACTTAGCCCACCAATTTAATGATGCAAGTATAGCTAAAGATGAATTGCGGAAAGCATACGAGGAATGCAGAGACATTCCACTGGAGCAGCGTGCTGTGATTGAAATTTTTTTGAAAATCGAATCTGATTTAGACTACGAGATGAACAGAGAATTGTTGTGTAACGGGGCAAAATTGGAAAAACAAATCAGGGACAAAAATGGTTGGATACAACAAATTTAGTTTATCGTCTTGTTATTGTAATTTATGTATCTTTTAAAAATCCCGTATTGTGTTTAAAATTCCGTATTCTGTTTAACTTATGTAATATGTACTTTTATTTTAATGAATGAGTTATCTCTTGTGCTTTAAGTTGTTATTTTTACGGAAACACAAACATTTTATTAGAAACATAAATTTTAAACATTCGAATAGCCATAACAGTTAAACCAAATGAAGCATACAAATTCCCTTCCAAATGACACTCTATTCCAAACCAAGTTTTTCCATATCATTGTTAAGATCGTGAAGTAGTGCAGTTGAATCAAGTGTGTGCTGTTCCGGATGCATATGCATTTTCAGTGTTTCCTGAAGCACCTTTATCCTTCTAAGCAAGTGCTTACAGTTTGAGCACTCTGTGTTGCTTGAAGATCCCCCATAATAATTAGGAGGCGTGGAGGGTGTTGGAGAAAAATTTGGAGTTGACGAAGTTCCTAGAGAAAAACTTGGAGTAGATGAAGCTCCAGAAGAACTGATTAGTTGATGGACTCGTTCTTCTTTTCATAATTTTTTTTACATCCGTAGTAATTTAGCCGCGGCTGTTCAAGAATAAAAAAATTCAATTATTAACAACTAAGCATATAATTTGTATAATAAACAAACAAATGATTTTTCACCTTGGATTTTGGACATGCATAGTATAGTTTACCATTTGTATTAGCTCGATATGATTCTCGTAGAACTACATCTCCGGCTCCATAAGTACACGCAAAGCTTCATGTGGCACTATCATCACCATAATTGTGTGATGTATTAGTGGTTCTTGTGGTAAGGGTGTGTGTGTTTGATTTGTTGTTGTTATTGGGGATAATACATGCTTTTATAGTAACGATATGTTTTTGGCGAGTATTTTTTGTGAATAGTGAAACACAATATTGAAAAACAACACGAGTCACAAAATACAATACTTATATTACAATAGCATGAGACGTTAAAGTTACATCACTGAAACTAATATAAAAATACATTTCAAAAATAGAATGCTACCAAACATTAAACAACCAAATACTCAAGTTATTAAAATAAAAAAGACTAATACAGTTATAACATGATACGCATAAAATAATAACATCAACAACAAAACCTAAACTATTAATGCCATGCTTTGTTCATTAACGAGGATTAGCGATTCTTTGTATGGGCCAATGGAAAAAGAACCATGGTTTGCTTCGACGCCTACGTTTTCAAAATGTCCAGAGTTTGGATTGAACACTTGTAGTGACTGATGAAATTGTTGGAAGATTGAAGCTTCAACAATTGGTTGCCTATCTGTAGTAAATCCAATTAATTTGAGCTCACGATCTGCTGGGTATGCAATAGTGAATAGTTGTCTATACCATGAAACTTCACCATCATCAACTTCTAGCTCCCATGCATATATAATACGAAAGTTACCAAAATTAAAACTGCCAGATATTATAATAGAGTCTCCCAGCTGGGAAATATAATATGGAGGTAAAAACTCCCCGACTAACATCTGACCAGGCATGTGTATAACCTGAAAATAGTGAGTAATCAAATCAAAAGAAACTATCATGTAAAGTTTGTTTGAAATACCATCATCACCATAAAACTTCTCTGAAGCAATCCAGAAAATTTTACCACCAACAACTGCCTGACCTGACCGTTTAATTCTTATAGATTCCCGTGGCAAGTGAGAACGACCAAGTCTATACCAACTTCTCGAGCTTAATGTAAAAACTGACACACACCAAGGACCTTCACCGTAATAGGGATAATTTATCTTTAAAAGTGTTGGGTCTAGAGTGACAGGATGGACACCAAAACCAAATATCATTTTGGGGGAGTTAGGTCCTGACGTGTAATTGGGGACTAATATACGGACATATTTATTAAGTGATGGGTTCCAAAGAAATAGCATTGAGTTTTCCTCATATGAAAAACACCATACACCTTTTGATGTAGAAATTGGTTTTAGAGCAAAAAAATTTAAATTACACACTACATGTGAGACTGCTAAATTAGCATCTACCAAGCATATAAAACTTTCAATATTATGCCTGAAGATTATATATAAACAACAATTATTAATTTCACGTAAACCATATTTACGAATGAATTCAGAACTGTCAATGGAATACTTCCAGGACTTTGACACGGTCTGAAATTGAAGTAAAGATTTCACCGGTAGTCGATTCATGATAGCCAATTAAACATCAAATGGTATGTTATCTGACATAGTTTAAATATTTTAATGAAAATATGAGTAACAGATTTTGTGTTGGTTCTATAGTTTTTGATTGGGTATAAATACATGAATATATGAGTAGACTTCACACAATTGATTAGACAAGTCTATGACAACACATTGACTAGACAAGTCTATGACAACACATTGATCGCTTCACCATTGTAGCGATCTACTAAATTATTCTGACATTTTCGTAGATTTATAATATAAGAACCTTCAAGTGCTTAATAATACAAAATGTCTATTATATCTTATTAATGTACGAGATTCGTCAGTCTTTTTGACCATTTCAGTCTACTGATAAAGACTGGCCATACTAATTTACCTATATCAACTATCCTATCATCTACATTACACTTTTGTCTCACACACACACACTTTTTCTCTCCACTTACAAACTATATGGCTTATTGGGTAAATGAAGCACGCCAAACAATTGTTTCAAAACTACAAAGGGAGATTCATGCTGAGGAAACACTTGCAAATCAGTTGTTGTGCAACTTAAATCGTTATTCAGAGGAAATGCGTATCCGTGACGTACAAATAACAATGTTGCAAACTATGCCTGCAACTAGCCTTAATACCTACGGATTGCA
This sequence comes from Tanacetum coccineum, assembly GCA_026074375.1. Lineage (NCBI taxonomy): Eukaryota > Viridiplantae > Streptophyta > Magnoliopsida > Asterales > Asteraceae > Tanacetum > Tanacetum coccineum. The sequence goes on along the minus strand of BQNB010028330.1, from coordinate 36,981 downwards.
TGCTCTACTAATGACACTTGAATCGGATATCCGTACAACAAACAACATACTCAGAACAAGACAACAATTGTTGAGGAGCATTACTGCAAAGCAAAACTTCATTAACAACTACATGGCATTATAGTCTATATAATGATGTTGGTAAAGAACACAAGGCCAAGCATGTGTGTTGTTGTTGTTTGTTGTTTTTTCTTTATTGTGTTAAATAAGATTGTCAATCTACTCTCTATCAGTGTGGTTTATTTACTATGTATTCAATTTTTTAATGAAAATATTTAAATTAAGAGCTTGTTATTCATTCTGCATCAAATTAAACTACTCAATGACAATGTTATTTATAAATGAACATTTTACAATATTCATGACATGATTTGACAACACACATGTTTTTACTGCAACAGATAAGACAACTCACTGACAATGTTGACTGACAAGGCTAACAATGAGGCGTAACAGATCAGACAACTCACTGAAAATGTTGTCCATCACTTAAAATTACACGCTTTTTAAGACATGATTTGACAACACACATGTTTTTTACTGTAACATATATGACAACTCACTGAATAGTTATTGGCGGGGGTTTATTGTTATATAAAAATAAATTATTAAATAAAAAGACAATAAATATAGGAACAGTATTAAAAGACAACAAGATTCACAAATGATTACAATAGCATGACAGGATAAAGTTACATTACTAAAACTAATATAAAAATACAGAATTTAAAAATACATTACAAAATAAAAAGCTACAAATCATTAAATAACCAAATACGCAAGTTATTAAACATTAACAAGAATTAGTGATTCTTTGTAGTGGCCAATGAAGAACGATCCACCATTACTAACGGTTCTGAGAGTATGAAATTCTTGTGATGGATGGTCGTAAACTGCTAACGTGTTAGGTATTTCATGTCCCATATCAACTTCAACAATTGGATCATCGTCCATAGTAAATCCAATTAATTTTGCAATATTTTAGGTAGCAAAACAACTACACCTCATCAGGACGTTACAACAACACCTTCGACTTCTAACAACCATGCACAAAGATACAGGTTCTCATCATTGTCAATGTGATTTCCTGAAATCACAAGAGAGTTTTCTAGCTTGGAAATATAGAATTAAACTGGAAGGTTGTTTCTTAACTGAGTAGGTATGTCTAAGACATGAAATCGGTGGTTAATCTAATCGAAAGAAACAAGTATATATAAATTGTAAGAAGAACCACCATCATTATAAATTGTTCTAGAACAACCCTAGAAGATACAACTACCTACAACTGCAACTCCCCACGATCGTTTTATTCTTATACGAATACGAGGCAAACGGGCATTCCCAAGAACTCTCCATGTATCCGAGTTCAAACAATACAATAACACATGCCATAGCCCGTCTCCGTAAAACTGCATAGAAATATTAATAATTGTTCTGTCTAACGTGTTAGGACGGTCACCAAAACCCCAAACTATTTTATTATATCTTGGCCTATTGGCCATAAATGGAACAAGTTCATGTGATTTAAGCCTGACATTCCAGATACACCAGTTTACAAGTCAAAACCTATTATTTCAAAGCAGTATAGTCAACAATCAGAAGTTAGAAAAGAAAATTTTTGACAAAAAGCCTTTAATCTTTGGCTGTTATGGTTGAAAGCTTTACACGACGGTTCCATTTGTAGTAGAAAGGTCAGCCCCGAAACAGGGTTCACTAAAAATGCTATAATTTTAATCAACTGTGATTGTAGAGCTTCGTGCGAGACTTTGGGATAGATACAGAAAAGTATCCATTACAACATCTTGATGATTTCACCGTGTCCCAAAACTCAACTTATCGTAACCATCGAATGCAAACAAAAAAGTAAATGCCACCTTCTTACTGAAAAATTACAAGATAGGTCGCAGTGTTTTAAAAGAGGAAAGATATACACGAGAGGATATTTTGTCCAGAAATATAAATTTCATATATCTTACCATCAAGCATGGAGAGGGAAGGATTATGTAATACAACAGATACGGGGTTCACCGTATAAAGCTTTTGAAATGCTCCCGTGTTATTGTTATAATCTAGAACAAAAAAACGAAGGTACAGTAACACGTATCAAAACAGACAAAAATGGAGTTTTCGAGATGCTATTCATTGCCATTGGTGCTTCGGTAAGTCACGCTCACACATACTAAAATTTTACTGTGATATATTTCAGCTTCGTATGTTTATAATGTTTTATTCTAGATTCGTACTTTCTGCAATTATCTACGGCCTGTGCTTATGATCAATGCGGCGTATTTAAAGGGTCTATAACGAGAGAGAACAAATCTTGTAGCTGTGGCCATGGATGGAAACAATCAGATTGTGCCAATCGCTTTTGGTATATGTAAAGGGGAAACAGGTCCATATTGGACATGGTGGATGTCTGTACTCAGAGAATGCATTGGTGATAGCCCGAATTTGTTATTCATATCTGATAGCATACGCTATATCTTGGCATAGAAAGAAAATTCCCTTTAAGCATTTCATGTTTTTGTTGTCGTCATCTTATGATGGAACCTATCCCTTGAAATACAAAAAAAAGAAAAAGATTTATACTGGAAAAATATGAGCAAGGCATAATACACGAGAAGACTTTGCAATCAGCAGGACCACACTACAAAATGTTCAGCCATGATTGACTACCAAAGCATTGTAAAGCTGGTGTTGAAAGATGGTCAAGAGCGCATTGCCCTCTAGTTCAGTATAACTATATGACATCGAATAGTGTGGAGTCTGTAAATGCTAAAAGTGTAATACATAGAAAAGAGCATGTGTTAAAGTTAGCGGAGACGTATCGTGCGATGGTGCAAGATGATACTCTAAAACGTCGCAACTGCAGTATTTTCTTTAGACCACATAATCTATAACTAATTTTTTAAATCAACTATTGTAAATTGAATCATGTTTTATGTATTCATGTAGAAAATATGACGTTCGAAATAACTGACGGGGCACACACAAAGTGCAAAATAAAAAGAAAAACTGAAAGCGCGACATGGGTTGTTAAAGGTGTTACCAACTATCAATACGAAGTGTCAGACGGTCAGTATATTCGTGCAGTGAACTTACACACAGGCATATGTGAATGTCAAAAATGGCCGCTTTCAGGAATTCCGTGTGGCTACGTCATAGCTGTGACAAGGTTTATCGGGCTGACAGATTGTGTCCAATATGTAGCAGATTGGTTTAAAAAACCAAAATATCAAGGCACTTATTCGGAATCAATTCACTTTCTAGGGAATATGTCGCAATGGGATTTCCCGCCAAATATTCAGAAAGCTATTCCTCCTAGAATAGACAACCCACAACCCGGTCGTCCTAAAAATACAAACCGTATAAAATCTCAAGGAGAGGAGCCAAGACCAATACATTGCAGCCGATGCACAAAAGCGGGTCACAGACGTGATCAATGCAATAATCCCTTTGTTGTTCAACCGCCTGTAAACATACGTACACGAAATGATCAAGAAATGCCACGAAACAACCAACCAACATTCCACGACCGAAATTAACAATACGTCAACACTTTCCATACTTTTAACCAATACACCTCACAACAATACGGTGCTACCACATACCCGTCACAAGAATACGGTGAAACCCCATATCAATCACAACCTTACAACCAACATTTCACAAACACATCTCAGGCATACGATGAACATCATACAGAATCATCTCAAATGTATGAACAATACAATTCTCAACAATATGAGGCACAACATCTAGATGATCTGAACATAAATCATTAAATATTGTTTAACTATTATAGGGTTATAAAGAATTGTAAAAATTGGGGTTTTTAATGATTTCCTGTTATTTGTTGTTAAAGTGTAATGTTTGATTTAATGATGTAATTAAATTTCATTTTTAAAAATAAACTTATTATGTTAGTACAATCAACACTAAATTTATAATTGAACCTTGTAATGTACCTAAAAATAATGTATACATCACACAAAAATTGGTACAGACAATCAGTGCTAACTTTTTTATGACAAATAAATGAATTGACTAGTCACAGACACTGTGTTAAGGACTTAGTTTTGTACGAAATTTATGTCATGATTTGACAAGTCTCTACACTGTGTACAAGATCACTATAAATTTATTTTGCTCGATTTATCTCTTAGATATGACAAATCAATGACATATTTGACAACTCAATCACTAATATATACATTGATTTGACAAGTCAATGACACTGTGTTTATGACTATGTATTCTACGCGATTTATTGTCAATAATGAAAAACAGTAAACACTATATAAACTACATATTTAGTGGTTCAACTTGAACAACAACAGTAACTTTTCATTATTTCATTTTCAATTTCAAAAAATGACATTTAAGGTTCTACTACACCATTATGGAAGGTTCACTAGTCCGCCTCGAAGAGAATTTGTTGGTGAGATGGTTTCTACATTAGATCCGGTTGAGTTGGACAAATTTCCAACAGAACAAGTTAAATTAATTTTAACAAACTGTTTGGGTTACGATCGAAACTCCTCAACGTTTCTTTATATAAAGAAACCTAATTATAGTTTTGATTTAGGTCTTGTACCATTGGATGATGTTATACAAGAGCCGGACATGATAAACATGTATACTCATCATAACCGACTACATGTTTACGTTTCTCGGGTGGAGCTATCCTCACTGGTCGTCGCAGAGCAGCAACAAGATGCGACAAACATAACGAAGAAGCAAGGAAAACCTTCTTGTGCAAAAAAGTTATTTAACTAGTTACTTTGAAACAATTTTTTATAATTGTTTTTAGCATGTCATTTCCTTGTTTTACTATTTAAAAATAATAGAATGTTATATTCTGACAAGAAAGACTTATCAACTTTATGATGTCCAATTAGTATATATAGACATGTGTACAACTACATATTCTCAACATATTTATTTCAATCAACGATTATTACTTTACAAAAATGTCGATGTCATCAAATACTACTATCGAGTTTGATGTAAACCACAACGGAGAATTTAAACTCAACCCCCTAACATACCAAGATGGTTCAGTACTGAATGTTTACCTTTTTCAAATGGATTTTGAAGATATGGTTAGCTATCTAAAATGGAAAATACCAAGAAGATTCACTACTCTTTATTACATGTTGCCACCAAACTACACGTTATCAGGTATGAAACAAATTAAGAATGATTATCATACTAATGTTATGTATGACATTGCAAAAGTTGCTGGGAAGCTCCAGATTTTCGTTTCTCATAATCCCATAGATTTGAGCACGGTGTTGATTCCAAACGATGGATCTTTGGAAGAATCATTTGCAGGTGTCATTTCTGAAGAAACTAAAATAAAACTAGAAGAAGCACTACGCTATCTACATCAGATGCATAAAAGAAAGAATAAAAAGTTTGATTACTATGAATTACTTGCTGAACTAGGTTTTATTAATAAAACAAAACATGCTACACCCTACACGCAAAACATTTTCAATTTTGTGGTTCATAATAATGGTAAATTGGTGCTCGATGACACAAATAACACAACGTACGTCGACGGTGGAAGATTCAACATCAACATTCCAAGAATGAAACTAGAAGATCTAAAACAATATTTTATTAATATTTTGGGTACAAAGATTCATGCTCTTTATTATAAAATACCGCACAATGGATTTTCAATAACCGTTAAACTTAGAAACAACTATGATATGCATGTCATGTTTGATATATCTTCAGCGCTGTACAAATTGGAAATATACGTTGACCACATCGGTGTCAATTTTGTTATATCCAAATATATTTTTCCAAATGCTAGCTTGGCAGAAATGATGAACCATGTCATAACTGACTACTCAAGTGAAAATGAAGACACTAAAAGGCAGGTAACACAAAACAATTACACTTTCGATCAAATGGTTGAATGGGCGGAACAAGAACACTTTGAAGACAAGGAAATCAATGTATCATGTCCAAAGATAGATCTAAGCTCGGTGCTGATTCTCAACAATGGCACTATGGAAGAACCAAAGTCAGATATAAGCTATCTACATCAAATGCAGAAACGAAAAAATAAAAAGAAGTTCAACGTCAACATTTGAAGAATCATATGTACTAATATTCATGTAACTGAATATGTATTAACAAAGTCTGTTCAATGTACACATTGTGGACTTTTTTTTATCAACTGAATAATTAAGTACCAATCTTAAAAAAACATGTCTATGACTATTCATAAATACCATTTCATGAAAAGGTGTATTATCATTTATAAATGCACGAGATTTGTCAGTCTTTTTGACTATTTCAGTCTATTGATAAAGACTGACCATACTATTTCCCCTATATCAACTATCCTATCATCTACATTAGACTATTGTCTCTCACACACACACTTCTTCTCTCCACTTACAAACTATATGGCTGATTGGGCAAATGAAGCACGTCAAACAATTGTTTCAAAACTACAAAGGGAGATTCGAGCTGAGGAAACACTTGCAAATCAGTTGTTGTGCAACTTAAATCGTTATTCAGAGGAAATGCGTATCCGTGACGTACAAATAACAATGTTGCAAACTATGCCTGCAACTAGCCTTAATACCTACGGATTGCATGCTCTACTAATGACACTTGAATCGGATATCCGTACAACAAACAACATACTCAGAACAAGACAACAATTGTTGAGGAGCATTACTGCAAAGCAAAACTTCATTAACAACTACATGGCATTATAGTCTATATAATGATGTTGGTAAAGAACACAAGGCCAAGCATGTGTGTTGTTGTTGTTTGTTGTTTTTTTCTTTATTGTGTTAAATAAGATTGTCAATCTACTCTCTATCAGTGTGGTTTATTTACTATGTATTCAATTTTTTAATGAAAATATTTAAATTAAGAGCTTGTTATTCATTCTGCATCAAATTAAACTACTCAATGACAATGTTATTTATAAATGAACATTTTACAATATTCATGACATGATTTGACAACACACATGTTTTTACTGCAACAGATAAGACAACTCACTGACAATGCTGTCTATCACTTAAAACTACGCGTGATTTAGAAAAATAACTGACAATTCGTCAGATTCTTTTTAAATTCAATCACTATTGAGTACAAATGTTATATATACATACAAAAATTGGGGACTCTTGCTCACAACCAGTTTTATCATTCAAACAACTTATTAATTATATCTTCTCAATTACTACCATGGCCAGTAACCCAGAACAAGTTAGATTAAATGTCCTTACAAAACTACAAGAAACAATTAAGGAAGAAACTATTTTGGAGGAACAAATTTTAGCCTTGATACATCGCTTTGCAGATAGGTTTACAGATCGTAGGGTAGAAATTAACAATCTGATGGTATTGCACAATCACCCACTTATAGACTATGGTAAGTACGCCCTTGGATGCATGACGGGGGCCGACATGAAAAAGTGTGTACACCTAAAAAGCATCAGGGATGAGCTGCTATGAAGCATGGAAAAAAAGCGACAACTAATGGCGAACTATAGAGACATGTAAAAGCATTCTTGCTTAACACCAATTAGCTAACCATGTATGTCGTTGTTTGTTGTTTGTTATTGTTTTTATGTTTTTATATCATCTAAATAAGGTTGGCCATGTACTCTACTAGATATCTAGTGGTTATCATGTTGTAATGATTTTAATGACTACTGTTAATTTTTATGTTTCAATTACAAGTTTTATAATTACTAAAAATAGCTATACAATTGGATTACAAAAAAATTTAAAAAATAATAAGTGACACACTTTGCATCATCATATCTTATGCGTGTTAAAACTTTTTTTATAAATTTAAATTCACTATGTAGCGCTCATCAAAGACTACACAAATAAGCAAACAAAATTTTTCTACAAAAATTAAACGCTATACAAATTTATGCGCAAAGTTGGGACGAAACAAGATTTTCAAAAAACTTATCAACCAAAATAATAGGTAACAAAACCCTAAAAGAAATGGTTGAAAAAAAATATATAATTTGTAAATAGCTACAACTATGTAGCGATCTACATTTTAAAATTTTTTTTCTCAAAATTCTCTGTATCTAATCAAATGATGACACGTGCCCAAGATATACATCGCTATAACTATGTAGCGATTTAGTGGGTTAGTTTGAAAAAAAACATGTGGGTTACCGCAAGAAAAGTTTTTTTCAAAAGGGTATATATAATATATAATATATAATATATAATATATAATCCCTAATTCTTAGTAACACACCAACCTTAATCCACACACATACTAAAAACACAGCCACCACTTCCACCTTATCTCTCCATTTCATAAACGTAGATCCCATCTCAATTTATCTATGATTCTTTAACCTCTATAAACTCAAACACCCTTGACTGCTAAACACAACACATACAAAACACAAACATAAACTCACAAGCCTTTAATGTAGTTTCAAAATCAATTCAACAACAAGAGTATTGAGCTTAGCTGCTACACAAAGACTCAAAGTCTCATAGGCTTTAAGATCTTCTTCGACTCGTGAATACCAAAGAACAAGTATACGACTTCAAGATCCTTTGGAGGGTCTCGGGTTGGTTTCAACTTGTACTTTCTGATTTCCACCGAAACAAGGATTGACTATAACCCAATTGTTATAAGTCATTCTTTAATTTCGAATATTAAAAAAGGTTAAACCCAACATAAAAGTCTGTTTTATTGTTTTGAGTCTGTTGTGGTGGAGGATGTGTGCGATGAAGTTGAGGTGTTATATGTGACGAAGGGTTTAGGTAGATATTAGATTTGTTATTTGGTTTGTTGTGAAGGGGATTGATGGAAACATGAGAGACTAGGTTTTGTTGATGTTGGATTTGTTATGGGTTTTGGTTATGTCATTTGAAGAGGATGGGATTAATATTGTGGGTTTGTTGTTGGTTGAAGTTGTATGATTGAGGTTATGATTTGAGTCGAGTGGGTTCTGGTCATAGTTGTACTGAATCTGTTCTACTCGTCACTTCTTTTACTTGTTCTTCTTTTTCTTTGGCTTGACTCGTTTGAGTTGACTGGGTCAACTCGGTAAATACCGAGTTGACTCAGCATGGGTTAAAGCCTATTTCGCTTAACCAAGTCGAAACATATTTCGCTCTTTAAATGAAACATATTTCGCTTCCCAAACCAATTTTTGGTCAGAGTATAATTTCAGAAAAGTGACATATTTCGCTTGAAACACCACCTGTTATACTTATTTCGCTTCTATTACATATTTCACTAACATGTTTCGCTATGTTCAAGCTTACATGTTTTGCTATCTTCAAGCTTACATGTTTTGCTAGCTTCAAGCTGAGCCCAGAAAAATAGTACGAACATAAGCATAGTTAACAAGCCTTTACTCATTATACCTATGCCCATAATAGAAAAGCATATAAAAAACATTGACCATAAAAATGCACGTACCGGAAATTCAGTAATATAACTATCCCAAACAGCCCATTTTGACAATGTTACTAAAAATCTGTAAATAAGTGAACAGATACGTGCATATCAAACAAATGACAAAAATGATAAAGTGAAACAATCACGTGACATATTAGAGATCATTCGGACCAAAAAAATAAATGAACCCATGATCGGAACCGAGGCTCTTGATGCCAATTGAAAGAACTAAATAATCATTGATCTGATGGTTGGGGAGACTCAAACCACAAGATAGCGAGAGAGAGTAGAGAGAGAAACATAAGATGTAAAATAATATGAAAGTGTAAAATGATACAAAGTCTTAACCCCTCCATGGAAGCCTTAAAGGGGTATTTATACCACCATCTAATACATAAGTTTACTAAAATGCCTATTCTAGTCCCTACATATGGTGGTATGATTAACTATGGTAATTCCGTCATGTCGTCATATAAAATGAAATCCTAACAAGGTCTCTTTTGTCCATAAAAGGGTGTTTGGACAAAAGCATGCACCAACTAATTTCTCTTTATCTTCTAGAAGCTTAATTCAAATTTGAATTAACTAGTTTCCCTTTATCTTCTAAAAGCTTTGATTCAGCCTTTATGGGCCTTAATGGGACAAACTCTATTAGGCCTTAATGGGCTAGTCCATTTACTTGGCCCGATTCAACTAGTGAAGCCCGTATGAGTAGGAGTCTCGAGATGTCGAGATCGAGTTGATAATGTATACTTGTGGTGGATAAGGATGGTGAGATATTTGTTAGTTGTGGTGGATAGGGATGGTGAGATATCTGTGAGTTGAAATATACGTCCACGATTAACTTGTGAAATTTACGTTATGTTTTTCAAGTTACATGTTTTTCGTCACCAAAACATAAAGAGAATGTATAGATTAAATATCGTAATATTTGCACTAAAAATCTCCCCTTTTATGATGATGACAAAATATGTAAACTATAAAACATAGTAAAGTATAAAAGTTACTTGTTTACACTTCTTCTCCTCCTTTTGTAGAAGAAAAAAGGTGTTTCTTAGATATAGGTCGGAGCATGTAGGTTGTAGGTATGAGAAAAAGGCATATATAGTTTGGAGAAATGAAAAGAAGGTAGGTGCTCCGAGTATATAGGTTGAAGGTATGAGGAAAAAGGCGTGAGAAATAAAGATTGAAGGTGATTTTTGTGTTTCTTGGATAGTTGAGAGAAGGTCATAAGAAATGAGAGGAATACATGAGAAGAAAGTAGGTGCTTCGAATGTATAGGTTGGAGAAATGAGAAAAAGGTAGGTGCTCCGAGTATATGGGTTAGAGAGTGAAAAAAAATATGAGAAGTAGGGTTGAAGGTGATTTTGTGTTTCTTAGATAATTTGGAAGAGGTCGTGAGAGATGAGGTAAAGACATGATAGGAATGTAGGTACTTCTAGTATATAATTTAAAAGTATGAGAAGAAACCTGAAGGTTGAAGGTGATTTTGAAGTAGAGGAGGTGAAGTATCTAGAGCATTGATGAACCCTTCATTGTCTTTGATGATCCCGTATCCTATCTTCCAATAACGGTGAGCTTGCATCATCTTAGTGAAGTCTTCTATCATCCCGGTTTAACTAACTCCGTGTTATTTACTCACATATCTTTGAGCTCCATCTTGCTCATTGCACCCCCGTGATAATTACATTCCTTGTATATTGACTCTAACGGATCCATGGATCAAAATTTGAATAAGTAGAACACTTGCAAGTGCCCCCTAGGTGTATGATCCCCCTTGTTTAGGGCACCAAAGAATCAAGATATGGATGTGTGCTACAAAACAAAGTTAGTAGACAAGTGTACACACACACACACACACACACACACACACACACTCATCTCACCACCCAACACATAATATATATTTTTTAATTTTATATTTTGTATATAATATTATTTATACATAATACTATATACATACATAATTTATACTATACACTATAATATACATACATAGTACTATATACCTAACTATATATAATATCATATATATTATATGTGTGTTGTGTGGATGTTGTGTATATATATAAGTGGGGAAATAGACATGCATTTTTAGGTGTTATTATTCTAAAGTATGACACTTTGAAAGAGAACTAGAAACTAGACACATGCAATCATTATTTTAACAACCTAAATGATGAAATAAAAAGAATCGAGATGCATGTGTAAGGACTAAGATTCGACCGACTTTTGATAAATAAGAATAAGATCCATTTATTGATTGACGCACAAATATTATGAGAATGACTTTTTTAAAGGAGACGAATGACACTTAATATTTTAGCGAGATATGCCAAAATATATACTTTAAAAGGATAAAAAGAAAAATAAGATGAGGATGGAGGCGATATGCTCTTTGATGTGAATGAAAATAATTCCATAGAGCCAAAAAGTAGGGAAGGATGAGCGAGACTAAAGAAGGAATGTGTTGACAAGAGGTTGTCAGATATGATTGGCATGTCATTTGCACTAACAATTGATGTGCATGTGATCCTATTGAGACAAAGGTGGATGATTGAGAATTAAAAGGTTTGTTTGGGGTTTTGTTGGTTGTCAATGTTGAGGAATGAAGGTGGGTATGTGAAATGAGGTGGTATTTTTTCATGATGGAAGAATAATGAGAGACTCAATAATGTGGTGACTCAATAGCCCTTAAAGATTGAATATCTTCTTTATGTTCTTCACTTTCTAAAAAGTGGAAAGTTTTGCAAAGAAGTGACATTTGCATTTTGCAAACTACTTAAATATTTTGGACGAACTAATTAAGTTGTCAATAGATATATGAGGAGTTTTAATAATAACAAGACTATTAGAGTAGAGAAGAAATGTTTAGAAGTGAGAAGAAATGTTAGAGGTGAGGAGACTTATTAGAAGTGAAAGGGAACGTTTAGACGTGAGAAGAAACGTCAGAAGTAGAAAGAATATTAGAAGTGAAACGACTATTAAAATTAAGAAGACTATTGAAAGTAAGAAGAACCGTTTAGAAGTGATAAGGCCATTTGAGGTTTGGGTGTGTAGTAGCAGAAGAGGAGAGTTTTGTTATGGATTTAGAAAAGAATGAGCTGTATAACAAGCCTGCTTCCAGTGGTCCCGGATATATCTGGGGCCCGCCTGAATAAATCTGAGTGCCGCCAACAGGAAGGGTGATTTGGGCTTTATTTTTGACAAATTTTGCGAAAAGAGTGACATTTTAATTTTCATTTTGCTAATTAAAAATACTTAAGTTACTTCAGATGAAGTAATTAAGTTGTCACAACGCATAGAATAGAAAATAGACTAGAATCGAGACTAGTATAAAAGAAGAGAAAGTTTTACGGAATGTGTTCCATCATTTCAAGACCTAGACGAAGATAATTGAGCGATTCAAGCTTGAGGGGTAAAGAAAGAATGTCGGCGATGTTATCTTCATACGGAACTTTTTTCGCTGGAGGTGTTTCCTATGTGGACATTGACCCAAAGGAAATGGTGACGTATCTCAATGTGTTTCGTCCGCGAGTGAAAAAAAATAAGTAAAGAAGAAAACAAACAAATATGGAAGCGACGATGTTGATAATGTCAAGACGGATAGTGGTTAGTGTACGATGAACTACATTCACGAAGTTGTGTAGCTCTTCTCGAGCATTGCGAATGTTCATAAAACAATCACACGATGAGGAATGAGGCTGTCTTAAAGGTGGTAGTGGAAATGGTGTTTCAAAGAGAATAGTCATCAATATGGTTGTAGAGGCGATATTAATTGACAAGGAAATGTGTGATTGAAATTTTCCAAAAGACAAAGAATGTTTTCGTTGAAGAGAAAGAGTGTTTTTTGTTGAAGAGAAAGAATGTTTTCGTCGAAGAGCAAAGGAGAGCGTTTTAACTTATGCTGTTAAAAGGATTGAATATAGATTTTCGGATATGACCTTTAACGTTTGCGATCACAAGTTAAAGATACTTGAATATTTTGGATGAAATATTTAAGTTGTCAAACCTACTTGGAGGAGTGTTAGATTTGTATCTAACCTTTCCTTGACAAAAGAGTGGATTATTTGAAAGAAAGCGAGATGCTGATTAAGGGAATGTGTGAATGAAGACTCTGGGAGCTTTAAGACCATTTTACGACTCTTTTGACCTTTTAGATTTGTGACACGGACGCGAAGAAAAGTATCTGGTATGAGAAAATATATACCTAAAGGCATAAGACATATGAATGTAAACATGCAAGTTTATCCAAGCATGCATTAACGAATTAATCAACGAGATTAATGTGTAAGGCTATATAACATCTAAAAGTTCATTGTTATACATCAGAATGACATAGTGTAGGTGCATAATTAACACATGAGTAATGTAAGTTGATGCATACATAACATGATAATTTTAAATGCAATCATCATGTAAAACATGTTAGCATTTAGCATTTATGAGCATGTGTTATTTAGATAAACTAAGAGATATTTTACTAAATTGCTAGAAAAAGGCAAACGACTTTACAATAGACATGCATTCAATAGCTAAGCAAATAAAGGTCGAGCATCCAGACAAACATGAAGGCATATAATTGCATTACATAGGAGCAAGTTATCATCTTAAAACTTCAAAGCACATATGTGAGGTGCAGGTTGTCTAGATTGACTAATGAGAAACCTAATATCTACTTGCTTAATGTGCACTCCTAATGAGATACAAAGTCCATTAATGTAGACTATCATTAGGCATATTTAGGAAGAGCCATTTAATCAAATTAGAGAATGAATATGAGACTATCACTGGTGGTGCTCAATTCAGGCTAAACACGACCATTTTTATGAGTTATACCACAAACCCAGCATCACTCTTGGAAGCAATTCAACCGTTAGGTCAAACTGAATTTCTAGTTCAATAGATTCTCTAGTAGTCATTCTCATGTTAGACAAAATAGAATTCCTATATTTGCCTAATGAAGTGTAGCAAAGATGAAATTTGTATTGTCTCTTTATACGAGGCCTAATATGACTCAACTAACATGCTTTAATTTTGGTTCGCATAATCCTAATCAAGATGTATGGAATTCTAGGGTTGAGTGAGAGAGAAAGCAAGTTGTTGTAACTTTAAAAAGAATGAGTCATCTTGAACCTATGATTCTGTATAAGAGTGACAATATGTAATGTAATATATTGAGAGTGTTCAAAGAATGCACTTTTACATGTCTTTTATAAAAGAAATCTAATTAAGGTTACTTACCTTAATATATATTGTGAATGTTTCTTTTAAGAAACAATGATGATTTACTAAAGGTTAGTTACATGTCTGTTGGAATTTTAAACAAGAGATTGACAAGAGGAAGATGTTTAAATATGTTGCCATAGGGCGAATCCACCTAAATCGAGGATGAATCTAGGACGAATGATCTATCTATTTGTGGAGGTGCCAAATTTAGGCAAGGATAATGTTCCTATTATTTAGGAGATGGTGTTGATATTAGGTTATTAGGAGAAGTTTATATAAGTTATAAGGATTCTCGGTTTGAGTTTTCATAAATGACATCCAAGTCTTTCTTATCAAGTTCGAATACTTATGAGTTTCCTAATGGAAATTTGTAAGTAGTCAATCATACTTATCGTGTGCTAAGTTTAGCATGTATAATTTGACCATAGCTAATAACACAAACATTTTAACATTTTAGACTCAATGAGACATCTTCATTGCAAGTGTGAGTTGCAATTTGATGACTAATCTTGTTGTCTTGCAATCGACTTCGTGATTTCATGTAATAACCAAGAATGGTTAAACATGTAGACTCAGAAATATATATGTGGTTATTTTATTAATATTTTCATGATCTAGATAAATCCTAATCTCGATTTCATGTTCATATTCTAAATTTGTAATTAGATTGAATAGTGAGGTTGATCATCGTTTGAATAATAATCATCTTCATATTCGAAATCCTCTTATGATTACTTATTTAAATAAAGTACATTAATGGTTTGTGAAATATGTTCAATTATTCGTAGTCCTAACCTTAGATGGTTAAAAGGTCTCATTTGGTGAAGAAGAAATATTATGCTTATTTGGTAAAGTAAGAGAAAATTTAAATTAGAAGAGAGTTTGAGTTTTGAGTTGTGCTTTTAATTGTTTGAGAAAAGGTACATATGTTGTGCATTTGCTCATGTTTGGCTTTTCAGAGATGACGACTTTACCAAGTGCATTGCAAGGTAAATTACTTGAATATTTTGGATAAAACATTCAAGTCGTCAATCCTACTTCATTGTGTACTTTATGCATATATTTGCAAAATATTTAGAACACAACTATTGGACATAGAGACTCAATATGACATCATTTATACAAGTTTGAGTTATGATATGATGCATATTCTTATCATCTTTGAGGAGGATGTCAATATTTTCATATCAATCGAGTGTGATTGAGTATGTAGGTTTAAGATGATATCTCTTGTTATATTTTGATATAATCTTAAAGCTAGACAAATAAGAATCTGATTTCATGTCCATACTCGAAAACTTGTCAATTAGATTCAATAATAATACCAATCATAGTTTGGATAATAAATCAATATATATTTGAAATCTCTCTTGACCCTCACGAACACTTTTTTAAAAGAAAACAAATAAATATTTTCATACTGTGTTCTATTAAACATACGACTAGTTTTAAATGTGAGGTTGATGAATAATGACAAGTTAATTTATTACTTCATAGTATGCATAATATGCATAGTTTTTTGGCATTTTATGAGTATATAAATGATTTTTCTAATCATTTTTATAAAACACACATCTTTTGTAAAATAATATATGTTTATAAAAAGAATATAATTATGTGTATGTTAGAACAATGCAAGCACAAGCAAAGTTTAAAAAATACATTTTCTTTTACTTAAATACTAATATACAAATATGATCTTTTCTTTTGTTTAACCAACCCAAGGTCAAACAAGGCAAGACGATGAAAAGATTTAGACATCTTGTTGGAAAAAAGTTAATGTGTTGGAAATATTTTGGTGACGGGTTTTAACATATGATCTTATGACAATATTTTCCCACAGACTTGATAAACTATTAAACTCTCATTCCTATGTGGGTTACTACACTCAAATTGATTTACAAGATGTTTATGTAACACTTGTAAATATAGCGATCTATGCTTGTATGCAATGTACAAAAAATTTCGCAACTTAACGCAAGTGATCTAGCGTAATTCCTATTAGGCATAATCCGGAAAACAAGTAACAAATAAATAGTATACATGTGTTTAGAAATATAAGTAGCTTAATTACAAGTAGCAATGCTCACCAATTAACAAAAATTAAAAAACACACATAATCATTTAGCATACTCATAAAGATATTTGTCACGGTTTGTGTGTTAGATACAACAATGTATAATTAGCTCGATTTTATTTGAAAATAAAATGGTTTCCTTCTCATTTCAAAAATTAATCAAGATTAATATTTTGAAACTATAAATACATTATTTTTCAAAGATACATCAACTAGAAATGCCCGACTCGAAGGAAAACGTAAAATACAAGTTTTACGTTAGAACGAAACTCAATGTTTTGAACACTATGTAATAATTTTCATTTCTGACTTACTTAAGTTTGAAAGTATGATTGGAAATATTTTTAAATGAAAGTAGACTCAGTTACTTTTAAAATGGCTGGTGGCACGACTTCTATGGACTTACAGTTGATTTTATATGAATTTTTAAAGTTTGCTAAATTCTAACGAAATAGACAGACGGCCCTCGAAAAGGTGACAACTCACAGATATATTTAGGGACCGTCCTAACATTTAGGGCACCGCCACCAGTGACCTAAAAAACACGTTTTTATATAGAATCATATGGTGACTTAATGGAAGCATGTAGGACTTTGAAAAGTTGTTCCAGCACATAAATTACGTGTTTTAGACGCCATTTCTAATCTTACGACTAAAAAAATATATTGACATTTCAAACTCTTTTTATAAGATTTTCCTTCAAGCTATTATACGAATTATATCTGACAACAAAATTATTACGAATCAAGCAACAAAACACTTTTCATATTTAATCTCCCTTCATGGGTAATTTGATACATGGATCTTACTCTATTTTAGAAACCATTTGTTTTGAAAACTAGAGTGATGTGGCTCTTGATACCAATTGTAGAACACGTAGAGGGTTGAGGGTGAATACGTTTCCGTTTAAAAACATAAATCTTTTGTATCAAATCACCAATCAAGTTTGACATAATATTATAAGTGTTGATCATAGATCTATAATAATTAATACATATTCTAACAATATAACCACATCTACAATATTTACTACAAATAACTAAATAACCATACGTAACATGATATACACAACAATCCACACAATCAAGAGTAAAATGCAAATGTAAAAGTAAAGCGGTAAATGTAAATAAAGATAAGTAAAGCGAAAGGTAAACGAATTTGCAAATCGGACATGGTGATTTGTAGTGGTTCGGTCACGAAGCTCCTCTTGTCTTTACTCAACTCCCCGAGTATCGAACTCGAGAGGTACTTCACTAATCAACAAGCTCCCTTTAGGCGGAGAAAACCATTACACGTCGCTTATACCAATATCGGACACTAAGCTAAATGTCGAGTCCTTCTTCGGGTACAACTAAACTAGTTATGTTTTGTAGCTCTACATAACAAACCTTGTGTTCTATGGCCTAAACACATAAACCGCGTCGCTTACATTATTTTCCGACACTAAGCTAAATGTTGAATCATAATCTTAGCTAGAACCAAGCTACCACTCCATCAATGTATTTTGACGCCTAAAATACTAACCGACATACAAGCACTACTTCCGGATTTATACACTATCCGGATCTACACAAATACACAAGAATTACAATATAAAAATCGACTCTACTCTATGACATACAAGTGATCAAATGTAATCACTTCCATTCAACCCAATCTACTACATGATTTACAAGTAAATAAGGATGATCACTTCTATGTAGAGACATCCTATACTTCACTAAATATATAACAACCCGCAATTTTCATAAATGTAAATATCCATCTATTAAGTTAGATGATGTACAATCTATCAATTATATATGAACTCACCTTTTTCAGGGAAATTTTTCGCTTTATTACATTACTTACTTTGCCAATATCTCAATATGCAATATTTCTTGCATAACTAAAGTTAACGGGCTTAAGCAACCTACATATGGCAATCCTATCTTCATACATGTCAAGCAAACATCATAATATGTCAAGTCAATATCATAATATCATTTTTACAAGGTACATTACTCATATAAGGTACCATTTGCAACATTATATCAAAACAGGCTTTAAACCGTTATCATATACCTTTAAACCCTAATTCCATGAAGGATTAACATCTAAAGTGAATGCACAAGCTACAAAAGCATATGTACAAGTAATATAACATCTCATTTGAAATATAAAATCTCTTCAAGTCCAGGTATAAGTCTTTGAAAGGTCAATCTACAAGTCATTAAGCATGATCTCTAAAATCGCCGTTTTACCTCCGTTTTCATTCTAATTTTTTACCATCATTTGTGTACAAGCTACTACACTCAATATATAATGTTTAAACCCTAATTATACTATTCATAAGCTTTCATACATCTGATTGCACTCAAAACCATAATTCAAAACCCTAAACCCTAAAACCGAGCTAGTTTCTAAACCATGACCCGTTTCTTCATTTTTATCCATTGTAAACCCAAACCAACACTCAATTATGTTATAATAACTTAATTTACAACATTCTCAATCATATTACATCATCATTACATCAATTCACTCCAACTATAAGCAAAAAAAATCCAAGAAACCCTAATTGTGCCCTAAATTGAACTTTGACCCGTTTACTTATTTTCTACCCATTTTAAACCAAACCACCTATCAAATTTTGATTATAATCCTTAATATAAGTCTTAGTATTAGTAAACTATCATTCTTAATCAAATGTATACAAAATTCAAGCTTGAAAACCCTAATTGAGCCCTAATGTACCCGAAATAAAAAACCTTTGCAAAGTGACCCATTTTGAAAGTTTTTCTTGCAACCAAGCACCTTAATGACAAGCACCTTACCTCCCTATCTGCTTACAAGCACCTCTCTTCAAATATCTTCATCTTATATAGTTAAAAATTGATCACGTGCTCTGTTGTTCCTTCCTTTGTAGCCGCGGCATACCAAGACCAAAACACTTCACCATAGCTAGTTCCTAGCTTATACAACTCATACACTAGCTTCTACACATCCCTACCTAGCGTATACACATGTCCCATATCATATTACAAGCTTACCTTGAGCCTTAAGGGTAGTTCGACTATAAATAGGAGCCATAACACTTCATTTTTCTTCATCCCCCACTTCCTCCTCTATAACCCTTACATAGAAGCAATAATTTGCTCTAATAGATCCTAAGAGGTCTTAAGAAGGCTCAAGTTCAGAAAGGAATCAAAATACACCAAAAAACGAAGCCCCGGAGTCATTATTCTAGGCGTACGAAGCTAAAAGTCCCGATTCTAACCCGTTTCTAAGCTATAAGCTCAAGACCAGGTTCTATAAGCTTATATTCTGTATTCATACCTTTATAATGTTCATATGATCATGCTAAAATCATAATATAAAGCTTTGAACTCAAAAACCTATGTGTTATACCTTTTTGATCCAAAACCGTACACCCGAAACCCTAATTTTATGTTTTTGCTTAATCTATAAGCTAAGCTTGTAAACTATTGTTATAATCTATCCCAATAAGCTTAACTAACATTAAAATAAGTTCTTTGATAAGTCATGAAAGAATTTGAGCTTAAAACCCACGCGTTTTCATTTTAAAACCCTAATATGACCCGTTTTGCTTCCTAGCTCAACGAATCGTTAATTTAAACTTGCGTTGTGTTAAATATTCATATTTTAGTTAATTATAACTTACAAATGTCTATTGAAATGTTAAAATAAGCTTTCATGGCAATTTTGACATGTTTTGTAAAAATTATCCATGCAAGGGGTATATATAGTAACTTTCAGAAACTTATAACTAAAAGGACTAAAAGTGTCATTTTATCAAAGTTATAACTACAAGGGTCTATTATGTTACTTTTTAAAGTACAAGGTTAACTTGGTATATCTTTTAAACTTGAAGGACCAAAGTCGTAAAAGTGCAAACTCCAAGGGTATATTATGCCACTTTTCAAACTCAAGGGTCTAAAATGTAACAATTTGAAAAAGTATAAAAACACATTCAAAACACTACAAGACATAACTTTAATTAATGCTTGAC
Organism: Tanacetum coccineum; assembly: GCA_026074375.1. NCBI lineage: Eukaryota > Viridiplantae > Streptophyta > Magnoliopsida > Asterales > Asteraceae > Tanacetum > Tanacetum coccineum. The sequence goes on along the minus strand of BQNB010028330.1, from coordinate 16,233 downwards.
GTGCTTAACATTTCCTGATATTGAATAAAATGCTTAAAACTGCTTATGTTATAACTATTATATCATTCATCATCGATGTGCTTTCAAAAATCATGTCCCGGATTCATATCATACCACAATACTAGGGAGCTTCATATTAAGGAGTTTCATCTTGGTATTACGTTCTAACTGAGTTGTTGGGTTTACGATTTAAAGTGCCCTAGCTCCTCAAACATTTACTGAATGACTTCTGAATTATGATGGCCCGAACGGTGTTATGATAATTTTTATATTAAAATTGACATCAATGTAAAATCTTACATATTCAATCAAACTAAGACTTGACATATATTACCCCAGGTTACCGTGACGAAACCCGTTACTTTTAATGTCATATACATTTTGCTATCAATTTCCCTATAACCGTTCAGGTGAGTTCATAGCCTCGCATTTCAATCTTTTTATAAACCCGCGAGGGGGATACATGCTATAAACATGAATGCAATTATTTTGTATGTATTTTAAATTGTACTATTTCCTAGTAACTGCTTTGCCTTTAATCCCCATAATATGAAACCGTTAATTACTCTCTTGTAGTAAGCTTCGAATGGTGTGACTAGTCTATTAGGCTGGACTCCCTGTTGGTTGTACCAGTTAGAGTTAACAATAGCACATCATTAGAAATCAAGGGGTATTTTGGCAAGGTACCGCAGGGGCTATTAATGTATCGTGTGTGTGTGTGTGTGGCTTCGGTTCATGAGCTTAATGGCCAATATAAATATGTTTTCAATAAAACGGGTTTGTATATCAACGTAGCCTAATATCGCACTTGCATTCAAATTATATTACTTAAACCTATGGATTTCACTCAACCTTTGTGTTGACTTTTTAGCATGTTTTATCTCAGGTAACTAATGGAATGGAGTGGCGAGGACATGAAGATGGAAAAACCATTATCATTGACCCTTTGTAAATACAGATGCTGGGACCTCTCTTTTGTAAAAACTCTGATGAAATAAATAAATGATAACTTATTTTCATAAACGACTCTTTTTGATTCGTTTTCTATGATTATTACTATTGTACCTTGAAGTAATACCCCAGATTAGCTTCCGCTACTATATGTAAAAATGGGGGTGTTACAGATTTGGTATCAAGAGCCAACGTTATAGAGAACAAGGTTAAAACCTTAACTATAACTACTTTCTTTTATTCCATTCCAAGAAAAGTCTTCTGTGCCGCTATATCTCCCGAAATGGTATGTAAAGTTACATAACTATTATATTACTAAATAAATAACTTATGTTATTTACTACTGGGTTGTTAAGCAGAACGATGTCTTCCTCCGACCATCCTACTGCCAATTTGGAGGATGCCTTTTCTTCTAATTTCCCAAACTATGTTCCTCCGGCTTCTCCGGATTATGTCCCGGCCTCTCTAGGGAAAACTTACTCTAGTGCTTCCAATTCATTTGGAATTGTCCCACTAGCTTCCCACCGACCCATTTCGGTATTTCTGTGATGAATCCTTGACATGGTAAGTTATACAAGCTTTTTATAATGAAAAATCCACCAAATCCCGGCCGCGATTATCATACCTCCTAAACCTCAAGAATTCTTTCTTCCAGAAGGACTTCTTTCACCAACAAAATCATCTTCTTCTACCCCGTTCCAACCTCAAACTTTTGAGATTGGCGAAAGCTCTCAAAAGTCAACTATCGAGCGTCATGAAGAACAAATCCTGGATATCTTAAATAGCCTAGATGCAATCCCCATCGAACGTATCAAGCATATTGAAAACAGAATCGGCAAGGCCTCAAGAAAAGGAAACAGTAATTATTCAACGAAGGATTGTAATGCTCTGGAAGCCGAAACTTCAGCAAGCTTCATACTCTGATTTTCCAAAATCCAGAGAAAGCAATAGGATGCAACCATAAAATTTCTCTAGCCCGCTATAGGATTCGCTGAAATGGAGAAGTTTTATCAAACGATATGGGAAACTCGTTCAACAAACTGACATAGAAAATCTCATGGGTATTCCATCATCGAACTCAAGAAACCGTATGGAATGTGATCATCCAGTTTCTAGTTTTAAATTCCAATTTTTTAGCTCTTAACCTAGCCACGGGTGTGAATGGTATAAATAAAAACAACACTTTGTCAAATCTTTGACTATGTATAGTTACTAGGCAAAAGTTATTCTAAAATACAAAGGCAATTCCCGTTATCTACTTGTTGTTTCGTACAATTTATCATCTTCATCAATATTCATCATTCATTCATCATTCTATCCATCATACATTTATTTATACCTTAACCTTTAGATATCACCATTTGTTAAAAAATGCTTAAATGAGCATTATTTCTTTAAGCATTTCAAAAATAAAGCATTTCTATTTATTCATTTTAAAGAAGAATTATATTGTGATAATCATTCTTAGTACGTGTTTAATTTTGTTGTAGAATGCCTCCAAAAGATGCATCAACAAAGGGAAAGCATCGGCTTATGGACTCAAGATGTCATTTAGAAGTTAGTTGCTAATAGTGTCACCTCGGCTCTAGAAGCTCAAGCTGCGACAATGGCAAGTGCTAGTAATCCTAACAGGAACACCAATCTTACTGGAACTCCTGCAGTGAAAACGGGAAACTACAAAGAGTTTATCAGTTGTCAACCTTTCTACTTTAATGGTACGGAAGGAGCAGTAAGCCTTATTCGCTGGTTTGAACGAACCGAATCAGTATTCTCCCGTAGCAGATGTGCCGAAGAGAATAAAGTAACATTTGCTACTGGTACTTTAACTGATGATGCCTTGTCCTGGTGGAATGCATATGCCCAGCCTATGGGAATAGAGCAAGCCAATCAAATCACCTGGACTGAGTTAAAAAGGCTTCTGACAAACAAGTATTGTCCCCGGACTGAGATCAGAAAGATGGAAGAAGAACTTTACAATCTGATTGTAAAGGGAAATGATCTTAAACCTTATGTTAGAAGATTCCAAGAATTAACGGTTCTATGTCCAAACATGGTGCCAAACAACGATAAACTCTTGGAAGCTTTCATCGGGGGACTACCTCGAAGCATTGAAGGAAATGTTACTGCCTCTAAACCTCAAACTTTAGAGGAAGCCATCAACATAGCCCAAAGGCTAATGGATCAAGTAACTAAGCATGCTCCCAAGTAACTAAATCCCAAGTATCGAGTGACAACAAAAGAAAGTTTGACGACAGAAGAACTTTCAACAACAGCTCCCGCAGCAACAACAACTACCGCAACACCAACAATCGCTACAACAATCGCCAAAACCGAAGGCAAGAAGCTGGTAGAGCCTATGCTGTTACTCCATCAGAAAATAGTAGGTATGCCGGAGATCTCCCTTTGTGCAAGAGATGCAATTTCCATCACACCGGACCTTGTACTGGCAAATGTAATATTTGCAACAAGGTGGGCCATTTGAGCAAGAACTGCCGAAACAAGAGGCCAGCTACTGGAAGTAAAAATTCATTACAGTAATAGTTGTATGTCATGCCTATGGGAAAAAGGGCATTATACAAATCAGCTGAGCTAGCAAGACCAACTCAATGCCCAAGGAAGAGCTACATGCTGAAAAATGGAAGGTCAACAAGACCCAAACGTTAGTAGTGTATTTTTCTTATTAAATTAGCATTTAGTCAAAGTATTGTTTGATTCTGGAGCTGATAGAAGCTTTATATCCACATCTCTTACCTCTAAGCTAAATATTACGTCTATTACAATAGATACCTTTTATGATATCGAAATGGCTGACGAAAACTTAGTAAGCACAAACACTGTTATTAAAGGCTGCACTTTGACTCTGCTAAATCAACCCTTAAAAATCGATCTCATGCCAATTAAGCTTGGTAGTTTTGACATTGTCATCGGTATGGACTGATAATCCAAGTATCATGCCAAAATTCTATGTGACAAAAAAGTCGTTCACATTCCTATCAACGGTGAAACTCTAATCATTTGAGGTGATCGAAGTAAAACTCGACTAAATCTCATATCGTGTATAAAAACCAAAAGGTATATATCTCGAGGTTGTCAAGTTTTGATGATTCAAGTAATGGAGAAGAAATCAGACGAGAAAAGACTAGAAGATATTCCCGTAGTCAAAGAATTTCTAGATGTTTTTCCTGAAGATCTACCTGGTCTTCCTCCCGTTCGCCAAGTAGAATTCCAAATCGACTTAATCCCCGGAGCAGCACCTGTAGCTCGAACACCTTATAGATTAGCTCCTTCAGAAATGCAGGAGTTATCTAACCAACTTCAAGAACTAATGGGGAACGAGGTTCATTGACCAAGTACATCGCCTTGAGGAGCTCCTGTCTTATTTGTTAAAAAGAAGGACGGATCTTTCAGAATGTGTATCAATTATCGAGAGTGAAAAAACTTCCAATTAAAGACAGCAGCGCGCGCCCCTTACCAGATCGATGACTTATACGTCGCTCTAGACACGATGTGGACTGATGCCTAGAGACAAAGCGATCAGAAGATGTCTCTCTGCTCCTGCGTATCGAACTGTTGAGGCATTAGTGTAATTAGGCAGCGTAGTTGACCCTTCCATAAGAAGATGTCGCTGTCGCTATAACGTGATCGCGAGCATGTAAATAGATAGTGAAGACGAAGTGTGTGGAGATGAGACGTGTATGATATATTTAAAGTCTAGTCCGTAGGAAGAGATGTTTCGTAAGTGACGAGAGAGTCGCCTATAGAGCTGTATTCAATGGATCTAAGAATATCGTGTTGTAAACATATTTGGTAAATTTATTAATCGTGGTTTATCGATGATTAGTTGTGTATCTTTCTCGTAATGAAGAAGAACATGCATATCATATCAGAATAGATTTGGAGTAGTATTTGTACTTGCGAGAGAGAAAGTCGCAGCTAAACGCGCGTGATGCCTAACGTGGTCTTAGTTATGTGGAGCGTGATATGAGTGTTAGCATTCATGTCTGTTGTAATTTCTGGATCATCTCATCGATAAGTCAAGGACTTCAGTAGACCCTGCCAGATTTGAAGCTGATAAGAATTAGACATCTCCACCTACACCCACAGGGAAGTAACATCAATCTTAGGATCTCACTGACTATTACCGAAGATTTATAATGTTTTTCAAAGATTGCAAAGCCTTTGACATGAATTAACTCAGAAAAAAAGAATTATATGTGGAGCAAAGAACAAGAATCAGCTTTTCTCTACTATATAGAAACAAAATCTCTGGAAAACTCAATCTTTAGCATTACCAAGAGAAATGATGATTTTTATTCATTTATTATGATGCATCTTTCAAGGGATAGGAGTTGTATTTAATGCAAAGAGGAAAAAGTCATTGCTTATGCATCTCGGACTAACTCAAAACCTCATGAAGAAAAACTATACCACTCATGATCTTGAATTTAGAGCAGTAATATGCGCTTTTTAAATCTGGAGACCCACTATACTATACGGATACAAAGTGTTCAGTTTCACTGATCACAAGAGACCCTTCAACATATTCTTCGTCAAAAAGCTGAATATTAGGCTCCCCAATCCTGTCCCACGATGGTTAGACATCGTAACTCACTGCCAGCACTCTATGCTCCCTTCATGCCCCTCGTCCGTTCCTGCACCCTCCTAAAAAGCAATTGTTGTAGCAGATGCCTTAAGCCTAAAGAAAACAAATCAAACACTCTTGATGTTCGAGCATTAATTCTTTACCAGTTTATCCAAGAATTACCATCTCAAATTCTCGAAGCCCAAAATGAAGTCAGATAAACCCTCAAAGAGAAACTGTTCAAAACGAGAACTTGGGAATGGACAAATCATTTGAAATTTGTCCTGATGGAACTCGTTGTATCAAAAACCGAAGCTGGTTACTACTTTTTGGCGGTTTGAGAGACTTAATCATGCATGAGTCTCATAAATCAAAATATTCTATTCACCCGGGTTGATAAGAGGTCCATTGATCTAAAGAAACTCTATTGGTCGGCCTAACATGAAGGCAATCATCGTAGAAATAGAATATGTTGGCAAATGTTTGACATGTTCTAGAGTTAAAGCAGAATGTCAAAAGCCATCTGGCTTATTGGTACAACCGGAAATTCCTATGTGGAAATGGGAGAGGATAACAATGGATTTCGTTACAAAGCTACCCAAAACCTCAATTGGACATGACACCATCTGGGTCATTGTCGATCGCCTTACTAAATCAGCGCATTTCATACCCACTCGAGCGACTGATAGTATGGAAACTCTTACAAGGTTATATATCAAAGAAATAGTCTCTCGACATGGCGTACCAATCTCTATCATACCAATTTTTCCCTTTTTTTTTTTTGGGGGGGGGGGAACCGGTTTGGGGGGGGGGGGGGAAAAAAAACAGTCATTTCACATCCAGATTCTGGCAATCATTGCAAAATGCTTTGGGTACTCAACTAGACATGAGTACAGCATATCATCCTGAAACCGATGGACAAAGTGAAAGAACCATCCAAACACTCGAAGACATGCTACGAGCTTGTGTTATAGATTTCGGGAAAGGATGGGATAAACATTTACCATTGGTAGAATTTTCCTACAATAACAGTTATCATGCCAGTATCAAGGCAGCACCGTTCGAAGCACTTTATGGACGAAAGTGTAGATCACCTGTTTGCTGGGCCGAAGTTGGAGATTCTCAACTTACGGGACCAGAAATAATTCAAGAAACCACTAAAAAGATCGTGCAAATTCGTCAACGCTTGCAAGCTGCAAGAGATCGACAAAGAAGTTACGCCAATGTAAGGCGAAAGCCTTTAGAATTTCAAGTTGGCGATCATGTTATGTTAAAAGTATCACCCCGTAAGGGTATCTTTCGATTCGGAAAACGAGGAAAGCTTAATCCCCGATACATTGGACCATTCAAAATCCTTGAACGAATTGGCCCAGTGGCATACAAACTAGAGCTTCCTAAAGAGCTTAGTAGTATCCATAATACTTTCCACGTTTCTAATCTCAAGAAGTGCTTATCCGATGAATCTCTTATTATTCCAATGAAAGAACTTCAACTCGACGACAAACTCAACTTTGTAGAAGAACCAGTGGAGATTATGGATCGTGAAATCAAGAAACTTAAGCGAAGTCATATTCCTATAGTTAAAGTGCGATGGAACTCTAAAACAGGACCAGAGTTTACATAGGAACGCGAAGACAAAATTCGTGCCAAATATCCTCATCTGTTTTCAAACATCGCTTCAAAATTCAATTAAATCTCGGGACGAGATTTCTGTAAGGATGGGGGACTATAACAACCCGCAATTTTCATAAATGTAAATATCCATCTATTAAGTTAGATGATGTACAATCTATCAATTATATATGAACTCACCTTTTTCAGGGAAATTTTTTGCTTTATTACATTACTTACTTTGCCAATATCTCAATATGCAACATTTCTTGCATAACTAAAGTTAACGGGCTTAGGCAATGTAACACCCCCATTTTTACATATAGCAGCGGAAGCTAATCTGAGGTATTACTTCAAGGGCACAACAGTCATAATCATAGAAAATGAATCAAAAAGAGTCGTTTATAATAATAAGTTATCATTCATTATTTCTTCAGAGTTTTTACAAACGAAGAGTGTCTCCAATCTTATACAATAAAGTTTGTATCGATAACGGTTTTTGCCATCTTCGTGTCATCGTCACTCCGTGCCTTTGGTTATGAGATAAACATGCTTAAAAAGTCAACACCAATGGTTGAGTGAAAAATCCATAGGTTTATGTAATATAATTTGAATGCAAATGGATATTTGGGTTACGTTGATATACACCCAGTATTGAAACATAAGTTACTATTGCCTTTAGCTCAGGAATCCGATGCTTAGGTTTAAGATTAATAGTGCCCATGTGGGCACCTTTGCCAAAATACCCGCATGATTTCTAATGATGTGCAATTGGTTATCGTTACTGGATACACCAACGGGGAGTCCAACCCAAATATATATATTCACAACATTCACGCTACTACCCGATGAGTTTCATTGATTATGGGGGACTTTTAAAAGCAAAGCAGTTTACTTACGGCAGATAGTAAATTGAAAAAGCATGTAGAAATAATTGCATTATGTTTAATAGCATGTATCTCCCCTAGCGGCGTTTATAAAATAATTGAAAAAGCGGAGGCTATGACTACACTGAAACAGTTATAGGGAAATTGATAGCTAATGTATAGGGAATGAAAGTAACGGCTTCAACACGGCAATCACAGACAACCTGGGTTAATATATGGCAAGTCTTAGTTTGATTGTATATATCAAGTTTTTGATTAATCGATGTTGGTTTTGATATAAAAAATTATCTTAACACGTTACGGGCCATTCATAGTTTAGAGTCATTCAGTAAAAGTTTGTGGAGCTAGGGCACTTTAAATCGTAAACCCAACAACTCAGACAGAACGTAATACCAAGATGAAACTTCTTAATATGAAGCTCCCTAGTATTGTGGTATGATATAGATCCGGGACATGATTTTTGAAAGCACATCGATGATGAATGATATAAGGATTAGAACATAAGCAGTTTTAAGCATTTTATTCAATATCTGGAAATGTTAAGCACGAGAAGCGTTAATTAAAGTTATGTCATATAATGTTTTGGATATGATTTTATACTTTTTCAAAATGTTACATTTTAGACCCTGAGGTTTGGAAAATTGCAAATAGACCCTTGGGTTTGCATTTTACGACTTTGGTCCTTCAACTTTTATTGATATACAAAATAAACCTTGGACTTTGGAAAGTGACATAAATGATCCCTGAAGTTATAACTTTGATAAAATGACACTTTTAGTCCTTTTAGTTATAAGTTTTTGAAAATTACGATATATACCCCTTGCATGGATTATAATTACAAAACATGTCCAAATTGCCATGCAAGCTTATTTTAACATTTCAATAGACATTTATAAGTTATAATAAACTAAAATATGAAGATTTAACGCAACGCAAGTTTAAAATAATGGTTCGTTAAGCTAGGAAGCAAAACGGGTCAAATTAGGGTTTCAAAATGAAAACGCACGGGTTTTAAGATTAAATTCTTTCATGACTTATCAAAGCACTTATTTTAACATTATATAAGCTTATTAGGATAGATTATAACAAAATTTTACAAGTTTAACTTATAGATTAAAGAAAAACATGAAATTAGGGTTTCGGGTGTACGGTTTTGGATCAAAAAGGTATAACACATAGGTTTTTGAGTTCAAAGCTTTATATTATGATTTTAGCATGATCATATGAACATTATAAAGGTATGAATACAGAATATAAGCTTAGAGAACCTGGTCTTGAGCTTATAGCTTAGAAACGGGTCGGAATCGGGACTTTTAGCTTCGTACGCCTAGAATAACGACTCCCGGGCTTCGTTTCTTGGTTTCTTTTGCTTCCTTTCTGTACTTGAGCCTTATTAAGACCTCTTAGGATCTATTAGAGCAAAGGATTGCTTCTATGTAAGGGTTATAGAGGAGGAAGTGGGGGATGAAGAAAAATGAATGGTTTAGGTTGCTATTTATAGGTAAAATGACCCTTAAGCTTCAAGGAACTTGTATGATCTGGTTAGGACACATAAGAGACCTAGAGGATGATGAGGAGGGGCTAGTAGGTGTGTTGGTTAAGCTAGAAACTAGCTTTGGTGAGGTGTGTACCCCATTTCTTGCCGCGGCTAAACAAGAAGAAAAAGGAAGACCATGTGCCATTTTTAAACTATATAAGGTAAAGATATTTGTGTGAGGTGCTTGTAAGCTGCTTAGGAATGAAGTAGCTTAGTCATGGAGGTGCTTGATTGCAAAAAGATTGGTGAAAATGGGTCAAAATGAAAGAAAGGTGTATACGGGTACATTTAGGGCTTATTAGGGTTCGGGTTAAGTTTTCTAGCTTGTAATTCGTATACATTTGATTAGGAATGATAGGTTACTGATCCTAGGACTTATATTAAGGATTATAATCAAAATTTGATAGGTGGTTTGGGTTAAAATGGGTAGAAAATGAGTAAACGGGTCAAAGTTACATTTAGGGCACAATTAGGGTTTTCTGGATTTATTTATTGTATAATTGAAATAGAATGATGAAATGATGATGGAATATGATTGAGAATGTTGTAATTTACATTATTACAACTTATTTGAGAGTTGGTTTGGGTTTACAATGGATAAAATCAAGAAACGGGTCATGGTTTAGAAACTAGCTTTGATGAGGTGGTTTATCCTTTGCATGCCGCGGCTATAACTAGAAGAAACAAGGAACCATGTGCCATTTTTAAACAATATATGATGAAGATATTTGTTGTAGAAGGTGTGTAAGCTGCTTAGGAATGCATGTGGGTGAGTCATGAGGTGCTTGTTTGCAATATAGAACTTTAAAATGGGTTAAAATGAAAGAAACTTGGTTTCGGGTTCATTCGTGCTTAATTAGGGTTTTCAAGCTTGGATTTCGTGTACATTTGATTAGGAATGATAGGTTACTGATCCTAAAACATATATTAAGGATTATAATCAAAATTTGATAGGTGGTTTGAGTTAAAATGGATTAGAATTGAAGTAATGGGGTCACGGGTCCAACTAGGGCTCATTTAGGGTTTTCTTGACTTTCTTGGTTTATATTTTGCATACTCTTGATTAGGAATGATGGAATACAGATCCTAGAGCTTAAATAAAGTATTATCAATGAAGTTTGATCGTTGGTTTTAGTTAAAATGGGTTGAAATTGAAAGCATAAGTCGTAGCTTGGAATTAGGGTTCATATAAGGCTTTTAGGGTTTTCTAGCTTTGTAATTCTTGTACATTGTTGAAGCAATGATGGGTAATGATGGATAATGGTTTGTAAACTCATTTTAAGGGTTTACAATGACTCTTGGTTGCTTACTTGAGAATAAAGTGGTTAGAAATGAGAAAACGGGTCAAAGTTACATTTAGTGCACAATTAGGGTTTCTTGGATTCGTTTCTTGTATAATTGATGTAGAATGATGAAATGATGATGGAATGATGATTGAACATGATTGATAATGTTGTAAATTAAGTTATTACAACTTATTTGGGTATTGGTTTAGGTTTATAATGGATAAAAACCAAGAGACGGGTCATGGTTTAGTATTTTGCTCGGGTTAGGGTTTCTGACTTTTGAATTAGGGTTTTAAGAGTAAAAATGTGTATGAAAGATTATGAATAGAATAATTAGGGTTTACACATTGTATATTGAGTGTAGCAGCTTGCACACAAGTGATGGTGAAGAAATTAGAATGAAAATGGAGGTAAAACGGCTATTCTAGAGATCATGCTTAATGACTTGTACATTGAGCTTTTAGAGACTTGTACTTTGACTTGAAGAGATTTTATATTTCAAATGAGATGTTATATGCTTTAGTAGCTTGTGCATTCACTTTAGATGTTAATCTTTTACGGGATTAGGGTTTAAGGTATATGATAACAGTTTAAAGCCCGTTTAGACATAACGTTGCGAATAGTACATTATAGGAATAATGTACCTTGTAAAAAGAATATGATGATATTGACTTGACATGTTATGATGTTTGTTTGACATATATGAAGACAGGATTGGCATAGATAGGTTGCGTGAGCTCGTCTACTTTAGTTATGACATACTGAGATATATAAGTAATGTAATAAAGCGAAAAATTTCCCCGTACAATTGTGATAATAGTAAAATAGGTTTTGTATTTGATGAAAATTCTTGGGTTGTTATAAAAATAGATGGGAATTATATCATTTACATACACTTGAACCAGCATGATATCCTTCTTGTCCTTCTTAATAAACAAAGTCTTGTCAATAGTACCCCTCCTATATCCATGCATCTCGAGAAATATTGATAGAGTAGCATACCAAGCTCTAGGAGCTTGATGTAGTCCATATAAAGCTTTGACAACCTTATAAACCTTCTTAGGATGATCAGGATCAACAAAACCAGGAGGTTGAGAAACATACACCTTGTAACACCCCTAAAATTGTGTCGCAGCGGAAGTATGTGTCTGGGGGCGTTACTTCATAATACCCAGTGCTAGATACAAGAGAACGACCCCTAAATGTGTCGTTTGAAAAGTAATCTCGTTGATTTCCTTGAAATTGATATAATGTTTGTCCCCTAATTGCATCATAATGAAAAGCTTGAAATTAACACAACGAGATTTGATCACTTGTATGTATGTGAAAATCCATGAATGAAATCTTGTCAGTTTAAACTCCAATGCACATCAAATAATCCAAGCATCTAATTCACCTGAGAAAAACATGCTTAAAAAGGTCAACATAAAGTTGGTGAGTTCATAGATTTGTTTAAG